>OMLM01002821.1:43406-70166 GCA_900302695.1 Helostoma temminkii
ATGTACACAGAGCAAACTAAAAAAAGACTTTTCATAAACTGTCAAAGGGAATATAAAGCCACATGTATTTCTGTGATTGACACTTTAACTTGGGTCACGATTACATCCCAGTCTTAAGATGTCACAATCAAAGGATGCTGGGGCTCTGCTGGAGGTCTGTTAATAGCTTTCATGCTGTATGACTGATGCTTGTCAAATCAATCTCTAATTTGTATTTGGACTTTGGAGGTCCCCCCTCCATTATGTCTTCTCACCTGATTACATGAACCTTTCTGAGTTGTGTGTGTCTGTGTTGTGCCTGTAATTTGAATCTTGTTATAATTCTCTCCTTGTTCATGTTCCTGTGCGATCTGATCAGTGTGTCACTGTTCAGTTGGCTCACACTAGTGTACTGCACAAGCACACACTCACACACACACACACACACTTATGCATGCAAGCTTGCATAGATGCACACACATGCAGACATACATATTTACATACACACATACACAGAAAAAAATAAAGAACTGTAAAGAAGAGCAAGTTTCTCTGGTATCATTTTACACCATAAACTGCTGTAGTAGATACATAAGATTAAGCATGTGCAGCAAATTATAATAAGATAATTTAGCCTTGTACAAATAAGGTCATGGTTTGGGTATATGCACACAATGACAGGATGGTAGATATGTATGGTAAATATTGTTCCTTTCTGAGGTTTGATTATGGATGTAAGAACAAGTAATAATGGCCTTTACAAGTGGTGATAATATTGGAAACAGCTGACAATGAAAGTTATTTTTGTTTCCTGAGGAAGGAGCTAATTGAAGACTGAGAGAAACATGAGAAGCTGCTCTGCTTCATCAGCATCATGCTCAAAAATCTGTATTTTTAGTCACAACGGAGTGTAGTTTATTTTATCACTGCTCCAGAGTTAAGACACTACATGTGTGGTATGCATTTGGTTCGGCTTCAGTTTATAGGTATTGACTGATGCCATTTTGAATTCTTCTTTAACTTAAACGCTGTGATGCTAGTGGCTTTACACTGGTTGGAATGTTGCAATGTTAATTGTTTTCTAATTTCCAAAATGAACATGAAAGCCCAAAAACCCAGTGTTCCTCAGTGTATAACCTCATAGAGAGACAGATTCAGGATTGCACTCTTCAGACAGCAAGCTGGTTTGGGCTGTAAACGTGGGAGAAAACTCAGTTGAAGAACATAGGCTAGTGAGCAACACAACACTGCCACCTGCAGGTATGACAGCTACAGAACCACACAAGATCCAACAATCAGATCCAGTGTTTGACTGGTTTGACTGACCATCATCAACAACCTTCAGGACATCTCACCGTCGTCATGATGAAAATCAGACGAGGATTCTCCAGTTGACATCCACGACCCAAACAGCCAGAGAGCAGAGGCTCCATGTGTCTGCTTCATCTCCACACCACCATCAGTCACTCATGTCAAACCCGTGGAGGACACTTTGGGGAACAGCCATTTTATTAATCAAGTTTGAACTTTGTGTTAGTTTCTCTTTATTCCAGTGCCACCATGGTGAACACTCATGTTAAAAATAAAAAGTGACATTTTTTCTTGTTAAAATGTATAATCATAATGAAGACAGGTAATTATAGAAACTAATCTTAGAAACTGACATAATGACCTCACAGCATTTTGGATCAAACTCTTCTCCCCTCAGGCTAACTCAAAGAAACAGAAAGAACAGCAGTGGGCCAGGGCAGACAGGAACAAAAAACAGTTTCATACATATAGTAACATTTTTTAGATATTTCCCATAGACATTATAGGTTTGGTTTGAAGGGGGAATTCTGCTGGATTGTCTCACGTTTTTTTTTCCCTGTAGAGGAGCATCGCTGCAAAGCAGCAACAGTAAATCTACTGAGGAGAGCGAGAGCCCTGAAGACTCTACCTAGTGCACTGAGAGTAGGGGATCTATCTGGACACACTTGAGTCGGGGTGTTGTGAAGTGCAAACCATTAGTTCTCTAAACCCTCCCTGTTCTAGCTAACATCATTTACCACCTTGGCAAACAAACAGTGGTAAACCACACCTGAATACACAGCTGGACTGTGTCCGGCCCTGTAAGCATACTCACAACATAGTTATTTTTCATCATTACAGTACAGTATAGAGCAATAGTTTTCATATACTTTTCATATCTTTTTTTTTCATATTGCACCATGAGAGAACGGGACACAGAGAAAGATCAACAGAGACTCCATTTCCTAATTAAAACAAGATATGTGCAAACATGACTAAGGACTTTATTAACCAAATCAATTCTTCCCTGTAATATCCACAAATAAAAGTGATTTCTCTTTTTATATATATATTTATAGTAATAAGAATAATAAATCTTCACATTGGATCATTTCATAGTGTGACAAAATGCTCGACTGGGCTGTCCAGCCATGATCATAATCCTTATTGTCTTTTAATTGGTCAGTCCCCATGCATCCATAGGAAATAGATTTTTTTTCTTCAAAAAAAGTAACAATTGGAGAAGCAGCTGAAAAGTTTGGATGGTGTCAATTGCTTTCATTCCAAGTTTTCTCCCAAGTTTCGGTGTTTAGGATATTCCATAGGAAAAAATGACGTCAAATCGCCATCTTTCACTCCAGAAAAAAATAAACAAACGCTGTCTGGGTTCTTATGAAAACATTGTAGTAATGGTGATAATAGATCATTTGGTAATCAATAATCAATGATCATTAATAGCTGACAACTAACAATCAATAATCACCAATTTATTATAAAAAAATTAACAAGAGTTAAGAATAAATAATGCTCCCTCGTTACTCAATTAGTTTGGCAAAGCTCTGGCTGGAGTCGTTTCTGATGAGTGAACGTTTTTCTCAAGTAAAACAAAATTAAAAAAGAAATACAAACAAGAAATAAAAGAAAGCTCTAAAATAAATAAAAGGAGATTAGTAAAAGTGACCCCACCCTAGGAGGGAGGCGACGTATATACAGAACTGCGTGGTGAAAGTCAGTTTACTGCACTTGAGTGTTAAGTCCAGTGTTAGAGTGAGTTCTACTCCTGCCCCATGTGCCCCTGCTGTTATACCAGCGTGTAGGACTTTGCGTAGGGGTTGCTGCTCTGTTTGAGATGTCCTCGCGAGTCCAGCAGGGACTCCTGGGAGGTGCTGAGCTTCGCGGCCTGGGCCAGCTCTGAGCCCTCTCTGTGGGGGAGTGTGGCGGCAGAGCCAGGCTGCCACTGGGTCACTGGGTCCCTGCTGGCCTGAGGGGCTTCTGTGGGAGTTGGGGGCGCCATGCGAGAGGGCCGCTTCAGTGAGCGACTCTTCTGGGGCTCCAAGCACGCCTGACCCATGGCAGCTCTTTCCCCACTCGCTGTACCCCTGGATGACCCCGTGCAGGACATGCCTCGGTTCAACAGGAAGTCCATGCGCAGGTACGGAGGAAGGTGAACCAACTCGCCCCCTGAAGGACAACACAGACACATCACCATTACACAAAAAAGAAAACACCTCAGTTTATTATGGTCAGCATCAAATGTAAGCAAAGTGTTGTCTGAAGAGACTTTGTTCTTTTCATCTGTAACATCCTGAAAAGAAGATCTGAGTTAAGCACAAGTTTCACTGTTTCAATAGACCAGCCATAGTTTACTACTGTAGATTCTTACTTTGCCAGTTTCTCATGAATTTCCCATGGATTGAAATAATGATTGTCTAATTTCTTAGAATGTCTGACTAAATCAAACATAACTTCAATAAATGTTTTGACACTTCATTTAGATTCGCTTTATGTGTTAGTGTCAATATTAGATAGGAATGTAATAAAAGGTTAGCATTCCACTGGGGCAGTTTCAGGCAGGTCTGTGGTCTTTGGGCTGCATGGCCTCACCCGGTCTGTGGGCCTTGGGCACGGCCATGTTCATGACCCGGCTGACGTCCTGAGGCTTGGGTGGGGAAGCAGTGAAGCGGCAGATGCCTGATTCGGACGGCGTGCTGGACGTCAGGCTGTCTGTGTAGTCATTGGTGCCTGCCGTCATCTGCTCTGAGGAAGTGTCAGAGATGAAGCATTCAGTGATGGTGAATTTGGCGTGGCGCAGCTGCTCCTCCATCTTGGCGTGCTCATAAGCTCTGGCGAGCTCCTCATAGGTGGAGGAGGCGCTCTCTGTTGACACCATACTGCTCCGTGCTCGGTCTGGACATGAGTTAGTGGAGGGATTAATGACAAGAGTTAGTGGCAGAGTATTAGAATGTTGATGTTAAAGTTGTGAGATAGCTGAAACCGTAGTAGTAGTTAAAGATGAAGAGTAGTGCACACTTCTAGCTGTTATAAGCAGCTGTGTCAGACATGTTGTTTACCTGTGTCCTGAGATGGGCTGACGCTGTAGCTGTCACTCTCCTTGTCTACAGAGCCTGCCACTCTGGGTGTAGGCAGCCTCCAGTCAGTGCTGAGAGTGTGGGAGGAGACAGGGGGGTGGGGTCGGTTCAGGGTCCACTGGCTGGCGTATCGGTTGCGAGCAGCCGGACCAGCTTTAGCTGTGCGGCGAGCTGTAGGGTCTAAGAATAGGAGAATACAGGGAGTTTATGCAACAGGAAAGGAAGTTCAGCAATGTAAATGAGGTGTTCATGGTGACAATGGTGATGGAAACAATGCCCACTTTTCAGTTATTATGTGACTGTAGAGTCCAACATCTAGGCTTTGACCTCTGACCTTGGGAAAACAATCCCCTGAAGTGAAACACAGACTCTGGTGTCAGTGGATGCTACTGTGGAGATGAAGCTAATAAAAGGCATCAGAGCTCTTAGCTGAGGTGAAGCAGCAGACATGCACAAAAGAGTGACAGCTCTAGTGCATCACCATGTTGTACTGGATATGTGTATGCCTGAGGTGACTGCCTAAACTAGCTCTCAGACTTCGCCTCAGTCTGTACAATCACATAAGCTTGTAGCAAATGACACGTAGCATGTAGCTCATTGATGGAAGAAAATAGAAACTACAAGGAAAAACTGCTGTGAAAATGAACATAGCTGTGAAAACAACACAATCACATGTTTATTTGATGTCTTATGAAGTTAAAAAAAAGCGTCCGTACTGGACTTACTGGTTCCTGGTCTGGCATCAGACACATCTACCAGTGGACCAGTGGCCTGAGACAGGGACTGATAGTGGACAGTGTGGGTGACTGTGGACGACTTCTGTTTCTGGGTCTCCCCAAAGTCATTATCAGTCAGTAGCACAGTGGACCTGTCGTCTGTGGGACAACAACAGAAACAATCTCAGGATCTGGTTCATCTGCTGTATGAAAAAACAAATACAGCTTCATGTATGGCATCAGTGCAGAACTAACTGTGTGCTTACCAACAGTCTCCATGGTGTCTCTCTCTTCTATCAGAAGCTGGGCTCTGGGGATGTCGATGTGCATGCGGAGCGTCTGTTGCTGTTTGTTTATTGGTTCTGTTGGACGGGTGTTTTTACTGCACAGCACAAAAGAAAAAGTTTTAAGTTATCAGAACATTTGGTAGTAATTTACTCTGTTCTGATGACAGTATTGTTATCATCCTGAGATACTTCTGTTGGTGACGGCTAAGCAGTGAAGTCGCTGGTCATTCTTACCTCATGAGCATCTCAGCCAAACTTTTTGCATCTGGGAAATGAAAAAACAAACATCAGTTGAGGTCATGTGAGGAAACACAAGCAGACATCTTTTCAGAAGGCCAATCAAAAAAGTGTCTGTGAATAATCTCACCTCTGAGCCGCTTGAGTCTCTGCTCCCTCCTCCTCCTCCTCAGCACCAGAAGCCCGATGAAGATTACAACAATGCCCACCAACACACAGGAAATGGTCACCATCATCTTCAAACCTTCACCTCCACTGGACTTGTCCTCACTCACATTAGGTGCCTTCACCAAAGGTGCAATAGTACCTGTGCAGAAGTTATGTATTATGACAGGTACATTTGCGAGCAACTGCGCTCTGTTAGTATCAGCGCTCGACCTTACTTTATTAACGGTCACATGTACCCTAGACCCCAGAGGGTTAATACATGTGATGGTTATTCAGTAACCTTGTAATGGAGGCGTCAAAAGCAGCATCACACAAAGCAACTACAGCCACTGGAGTCAGAGTGACTCTACATGCAACTCCTGTTACAGTTACTGTAGCTTTTTTATTTCAGATTCTCTACTAACAGTCAGTATCAGTTTTCATGTTATACTACCTGTGACTCATACAGGCACAGTCCCTGCCAGTTTCACCCATGACAAAGATATCAGCGACTCTATTCCCTGTAAAGAAATAAGTGGGAAACTCAACTCACTGCCATCATAGCTGAGCGTTGCAAACTTGACTCTCTTCTCAGCATAGCCAGCGCTGTTGTAGACCTTCATCTGCAACTCGTACCAGGTGGCCTCTTGCAGGTCGTACAGGATGTAGCTCTTGGTGAGGGAGGTGCGCTGTGCTGTGGTCCACGTAGGCGAGTCTACGGGACGATACTCCAGGGTGAACGAGGTGATGGGGCATCCACCGCTGTTCCAACCATTCAGGTTTAGCTTGACCCGAGTGGCATTGATGCTAGTGAAGAGCTCCTGTTCTTTGGAGTACTGAGGTTCTATAGAGGGAGGGAGAAGGAAACCTCTGTGTGTTGAGTTACTATAACTCTTTCAAACTCTGGATTGAAACTGGAATCACATTTTCAAATCTATACCCATAATGCTCTGAGCAAAAGCTGTTTCAAACCTTCAAATTTACATTTAAGACTCACAAATGAAATCATAGCAATTCAAATTACCTAAAAGTTAGCCTCCTAAAAAATCCTACCTTTCCCATGGGTTTTTGCTTCAATAATCTCACTGATGCGTCCAGGCCCCACTGCATTGTGGGCAGTGAGGGTAAACTTGTACCAGGTGCCGCACTTCAGGTTCTCCAGGCGATAAGAGCGTTCACTGGGACTGATGGCAAAGTTCCCCCACTGCTCACTGTTATCCTCTGAGTACTGCAGAATGTAGCCTGGAGAAGACCACAGGTGAGATGAAGGTGAATCAAGAGGGAAGAAAAATTTTAAAAGAAACAAAAAAAATGAAACAATAGATTGTGGTGTGTCTGACCTCTGATGGAGCTGCCTCCATTGTCTCCTGGGATCCAGGAAAGGGTTATAGAGGTGGTGGTGGTCTTGGTGACTGTGAGACGAGGCTGGTCTGGTGGAACTATAGGAAGAAAAAATAACTAATAATTATTAGCACTAGTCTCAGAATGTGGTGCAGGTGGTGCAGGAACACCAATTGACAGGTGGAGCTTGAGCTAAACATCCCATATGTGCAGGCGTTTTAAATGATCTGCTTGCTACAAATGTTCTTTTCTTACCTTGAACCTGCAGGTTGAGGACGATCTTGTCAGACCCAAAACTGTTACTGGCCACACAAGTGTAATTCCCAGAATCCTCTGCTTTCACTGTGCGGATAACGAGGCTGCCATTACCGTGGACACTGCGCCGGCTGTCAATCACAACAGGAGCTGGGGTGCCATTGCTGAAAAATTGAGATGCTTAGAACTATCTCCCTCCACAGAGATCTATTACAGTACTAAACTGTGTGTTTGGGTACTCACATCTCTTTCAGCCACTTGATGGTGGGGGATGGATCACCCACTGCTTTACAAGGCAGCACAATGTCCCTCATCCAGGGGGTGGTTACTGTTCTGTTGAAGGTCAGAATCCGCGCTGGAGCTACAAATGTACACACATGCTTCATCAGCCCAGCAGATGGAACACATAAATGTTTTTCACACATTTTTTGTCCTTTTTCTTCCCCTAACCTCACTGAGTCAGGGATGAGAGAATGTAAAGTAAACGGGAGAGGACATCCATCACTTCATGGGCTTTATCAGCAAATTAGCTCTTATTAAGCATGCTAACGCTGACAGGGCCAACACACATCCACACAAGAAGTAAAACAACAAGGTTGTGAGTCTAAACTATCACAGAAACTTGAAACTGACTTCACTTACCCTCAGCCATGGGTTTGACGGTGATAATTTCACTGCCATTCCCACGGCCTGCAGCAGTAACAGCCACCACCCAGATACTGTACTGCCGGTTCCTGCTCAGGTTGGGGATGCGGTAGAAGAACACATCTGGGGCTGCCTCAAACTCACTGCTCACCTGTGGGAAAAGGAAGACAGTTAATATATGAATCCTATGAAAAACAAAAGTCCAAAAGTCAAGTGGTGCCTTGTTAGAAACTACAGTACCCAATACTGTACAACTAACAACTAATGCTAAAAACAGATTTTTTTGATGTGTTACCGTGGGGTGTGGGTTAGAGCAGAAAACTGTGTATTTCCTGATGATGCCATTCACTTTGAGTGGAGGAAGCCAGGACACAAACACCACTGAGTTGGATGCAGCTGCTGCCTTCACACCCGCTGGCGGACCAGGAACTAAAAGGAAAAGACGATTTAGTACATATATTTTCCACTTTAACCAAATATTATTGCTCATAAGATTTTTATGGTGCTTTTTAAGGAGATTATATAGCAAGATGAGATATGGAAAATGTTTCTAAAGGTTTTCATGTTAAAAAGAGTTACAGCTATTCACTTAAAATGAGTATTTTATTATCCTGCTGCTTGCCGCCTCATTTCTACCACAGGGGTTCATTCATTATGGAGAAGTATTATCCATTTAGCAAAACTGGCATTTCTTCATTTGATTTCAAGTGCAGACATAGTTTCATTTCTTGGGACCCTAAAATTGCAAACTTACATTTCTGCATAAGCCTGAGGATTACTGTAAAACAACTTGAGAGAGACATGCTCGCCTTAACAAGTACTGTACATTCTGATAGCTACTCCTGTGCCTTTTATTTAGAGAGGTCACTTCATTTTCCTACCGTCCTCCTTGGTGCGGGTGTAAATCTGTTCACTTCGAACGCCATCTCCAGCTCTGGTGAAGGTCAACACCTGGATGCTGTAGTTAGTGTACTTCTCCAGTCCATCCAGTTCCAGAGAGGGCTTAGATGTTGTCACATTCCTGATCTCTCCGAGCTCTGATGGAAAGAAAACCAGAGAGAGGAGGACTCCCCCAGTTAAAAAGCTGTATCCAGTAAAACTCACCGAATGTGAATAAGACAGTGATATACAGTAACAAAGTAACACATGTGACTCATATATAAACAGCAGATCACATACATAAAAGCAGATGTCAGACCCTAAGGTGTCACAGCACAGCCTTGGATAGCATGTCAAAGTCAATCACAAACTATAAACAACCCTGCACCAAGGACTGCTGTGCTGGCAGGCCTTGACTTGTGTCCCTCTAGCCTCACTTCAGCTGTTAGGATTTGAATTATTGATGTCCCACTGTGTCACTGCACTGTTTATAATGCTGTCGTCTCTCTTTTCACTTGTCTGTGAGGCAGTTACTTTTCTAGCTCTCTGGCTTTTAAACTCTAACTTAAGCAAAACTTTGTACAAATAATAGTATTTAAATTCAGGTTGGAGCATTCATCCACTAAGCTACAGACTGTTACCATGCAAACTAGTCCTGGCTGTCAAGTCCTGACTGTTCATGTTTTAAATGCAGGTCAACATAATGTGACAGTGTAAGGGTCAAAGGTAATCGTGCTGTCACAACCAATCCTAGTGACACAAACACGGCAGGTGACAATACCATGCCATGCTATCACATGCTAGCACATTAGTATTTATATTTCAGTCAAAGTGATTCAACTACAAAACTCAGTGCATGTCTTTAAAGTTACTACCAATGTGAATGGTCCTGAATATGCACTGTATTTCTTTATGCCCACAACACAATGTAGTGTACAGGTGTGAGTGTCTACCTCCATCAGGCAGGTTGGCCCAGTAGATGACCCTGAATCCAAGCAGGTTGCCATTCAGAGCGTCTTTGGGAGGGGTCAGCCAGGACAGAGAAATCACCTCTGGAGATGTGGCTATGGCCT
The DNA here is from genome assembly GCA_900302695.1 of Helostoma temminkii. Classification (NCBI taxonomy): domain Eukaryota; kingdom Metazoa; phylum Chordata; class Actinopteri; order Anabantiformes; family Helostomatidae; genus Helostoma; species Helostoma temminkii. Next base: position 53,345 of record OMLM01002821.1, read on the forward strand.
GGACGTTCTCTGGTGGACGACTAGGTACTACAGGGGAAAAAACCAGGGGACAGACCATTAAAACAGTGGACTCAGCACTGTTATCAGTCACACTGAAAAACATGAGGCAATACCCTCTAGTCACCACTAGATTGTGATATATCCTCACAAATCCCTACATAATGAAACCATGCTGTCTGCTTCTCATAGGGCTTTTCATAAGTTGTGTTTGGGGAAAAGAAAAAATACAATAAATACACAACATATAATCACATGTTTGGTTCTGTACATAGCTTTTTAATATTTTATATATTATTGACATTACATTTTACCAGAACTTGAGAAAAACATATTGCAGCCACCCTTCCCTCCTGTCTTACCATCTTCCAGCGTGGTGGCAGCCACCTCTGTGGAAGAGGGTCCTGTCCCAGCACTGTTGCTGGCTTGCACCACAACTCCATACTGGGTGAACTTCTTCAGGTTGTCCAGCACCAGGTTTTCAGCATTGTCCCCAGTTGTTTCCACGCTGATCACGCTGAACTGATAGTTTCCACCTGAGCTGTACTCTCTGTAGCCCACCTGGTAGCCTCGAATGGCCCCATTCTGTAGGTGCTTCTTGGGTGGCTGGTAAAGGAATGGTTATTTGAGACAGTAAGAATGAATGTCCCTGCATTTTTAAAACTTTTTTAAACTAAAAAAGATCCAACATATGTGGTGATCAGGTGTCTTTTTTAACTTTTTCATATGACCTGCTGTTTTTGTCAGCGTCATATACACTAAAATGGATGTTTGGTGATCTGATCACACGTTCTCTCTAAACAACTGATCATACCCAAAAATGCATTAACCAGGTATTCAGATATGATTGGCCAATAAGGGTTGCATGGCAGAACATGCTATACACAGGGCAGCATGAATACAAATACACTCCTGACTTTGCTAAATAAAAATAAATTCTATAATATAATATGTGGAGAGATTTATAATGCACTTTAATACTATCAATGGCAATAATCATGAATGTAACAACGAGGTTCCCTGTGTGTATGTCTACACAATATGAATAGCAGAGCCAAAATGCACATGATGGAAAACGTCCTGAAGCAGTGAAGAAGTGCCACACACACTCTTTATTTATTAAGTAACGGCCAACTGAACACGTTCTGTTTGCATCCAATATCCTGCTTTTTATTCTTATATAATGTGAAACTAAGTCACGCCAGTACAAAATCTGTAATTTGCTGCTCTGAATAAACAATAGCAGCTTAAGTGTTAAGTTTAAAGGCACATTGGTGTGGATGAGAACGCAGTACTTATCTACTTTGAAGATCTGCAACATTAATCTCAACTCTTATTGTACATATTTGGATTAACTTACCCTCCATGTGACTCGGATGCTCTGAGAGGACAGGGCTTCCAGCTGCACTTCCTGAGGTGGTCCATCAGGAGCTGAGATCAGATCACCAACAGGTACAGCTTAAAACTGTGCATATCCAACAGCTGTCTCAAAGATGGGAATGAACCAGTCTGACTCTAGCTATTTCAACAAATGGAAGGTGAGGAGAGATGCTCTGTGGTGGGAGGCAGAGGGTGGAGATGAAGGCATATAGAGGCTAATTTGCAGAAGGGGTCCAGCCTCAGTCTATTGACCGCAGTGTGACATTTACTACTGAGGCCGCTAATTGAAAAGTTCTGCTTTTAGCGTGGGGTCAGCGTGTGTTCAATAATGCAGCAGAGCCAATGGAGCTGATGTCACTGGGCTGTTAATGAATTGAGTCAGTCTGCCCTTTACCTCCTTTTACCTCTTGTCTTTCACCCACCACCACCTGCACTCCCGTCCCACTGTGTTGACTTTCTTCCTGTGGTTTTTGTCACTCAGATGTGTTTGATTATAATAAAATAAAAGTTGTCTTGTTAATGACACTAGAAAATATTTGTGTACTTCAAAATAAGAGTGAAAGGTGTTCTGTAGACACTGCACTACATCCTCAGTTTTTCCTCACCAGCTTCATCAGTGGTGATGGTGAGCTCGTTGCTGGCCTCACTCTTGCCAATCAGGTTCTTGGCAAACATGCGGATGTTGTAGGTGGAAGAGGGGTGCAGGTCGATGATGGTGGCCTGGTTGAGCTGAGGGGAGACGTCTTTGGTCTTCTGAGCTGTATCCCAGGAGGCTGAGGAGGGTAGAGGTCAAGGTTTATTAGGGTTGCTAAAGTGAGGGGAGAGCTGAAACCAGCTAAGTGCATTAGGACAGGTTAAATTATAGTGCTGAAAGCAGTGAAAGCAGAGAGAATTAATCAATCAAGACACACGATTCTCTACAATCTTAAAAATGTAAAACTTTTCAATGTGTTCAACATGGTAAACTAAGATCATACTAATTATACTATACTAGACTACACTAAAAAAGTTTCGTTGTACCTGATTTGTTCTTGCTCTCAATGTCAAAGCCTGTGATTGGGCTGTTGCCATCAAAACCCATTGTCCAACGCAAAGCAATGGTCCTGTCCTTTACTTCCCTGATCTCCACTTCTGGAGGATCTGGGGGCTCTACAAGGCGCAAAGTTGACAAACAAATTGTTGTTTCACTCAAACTACCATCGATTAAGAGTTGAGATCTAGGTTTCGATTGGTGCAGTTATACCTTGTACTGTCAGCTGTATGATTCCTCTGTCTTCACCAAAAGAATTGATGGCATGGCAAGAGAAGAAGCCAGAGTCCTCCCTCACTGTGGGCATGATCTGATGGAAGCACAGAGATAAGATGAGATGAGGTAGACTTAAAAGATTCAGATGGATTGCTCCCTTTTTGTTCGCAATACATTAATTATGAAAAATGCAAAAAGCTGTTTTGGCTCAGGACTGAATGTGCCATTGTCTAAATGTAGCTCTCATGTAAATTAACATAATTTGTTTCATTCTTGTTCCTTTAATTATCCGAGGACCGCTCTGATTCATCTTGACACCCATTGTAGGTAAACAGTGCCACTTATCTGGACAATCACAGGACTCATTAGCTTGTGCTGTGACAGCATATTAAATATCCACTACTAAAACTTTACACTTCTGAGTAGCACAGACTCCTACCTGCAGGGTGGAGATGACTTCATCGCCCACCTCCTTGACAGAAATGACATAGCGACTGGTCTCTGGGTTGATGATGCGTTCCTCCTTCTCCCAGCGGACCATGATGGGCTTCTCACCGTGGGCTGTACAGCTCATTTTCTTCTCTTCACCCTGTGTGGCCAACGTGGTGTTGGGGTAAGATGTGATCATGGCAGGGACTGGTGTGAAAATACGATGGCGAGAATGAAGAAAAGGAGATATCATATTAGAAATATTTCACAGACAATTTTATATTTAGTTTAAATAACTATTAAATGTATGTGGTGTTAAACATTATATAAATAAATATGACATTATTAAATATGTAATAATATGTCAATGGACCAATAAATTGTGTGAACATGCGTGAACATTATTAAAAATTCAATTCTTTATTATGCCACTCTTATTTTATTATGTGACTTTCACTATGACCCCCTCACCTGTCAGCCACTCACACATCCTTGGCTTCTTTAAGCTCAACAAACCTCCCTCCTGCTACCCTTCTGTTAGCCAGTAATTCTGAATCAACTAACTGGAGGCTGCAGCTGTAAACAAACACTGTTAACAAAGTATCAAACCTCAACTTCTATTTTTCTTAAAAGGCTGCCTACTGCACCAGTCTGTGACGCTCTTGTGATTTCTCCCTCGCTTTTATCTTTTAGTCATCTTGCATTTCTTTTCTGGGGGGCTGCTGTTAGTATGTTGTCTAATACACAGGATATCAGTAATACAGTGGTAGTTTTTTACTTATCTACTGTATATGCAAACTGTTTAGTGTGTACAGTAAGTTTAATGTAGACTTATATTTACAATCAATATAACAGCCAGTCACTCCAAACAAGCCTGAAGGCAAAGAGACAGTTTGAGAAGGCAAAGTAAACAGTCAACTGTTAACTGCTGCAGCTGTGCACCTATTTACCCATTCCTGATTCCACTTTGTGTCCAACCTATTCACAGCAGCAAGCTTAGCTTAGCAGCAGAGATTCAAACAGCTGAACTTGAATTTTTTCATCTAAAAAAGAAACAGTGACTTCATCTAATCTCCAGCTCATGTGCGTTAATGACTACTCATTGGTTGGTCATGAGACGTGATGTCATGAAGCCTTAGAAATTAACATCTATTATCTGTTAAACATACAAACAAATGGTGAGTTTGGATAACTGAGCCTTGGTGAAGTTAAGTGTGTTAACAGCAAGTTGTGTGACAGTTTGCTGACTAAAAAGAAAGAGTAAAACAGACACATCAGCATACATTAGAAAAATTATTGTGAACATGGTTAATGTACAATATACATACAGCTTCTCATTAATCATGTGTTGAAGGTAAAAAGAAGCCATGACATATATCTAGTACAAGGGTCCAAAAGGGTAACAACAATATGACCACACCGCACTAAACGCACACTAACGACATAGATGCCTCATTACACACACAGCAGAGTGTATAACTTTCCACACCCAGATGCTCCAAACACACTCAGAACCACATACATACACATATGTCTGCATGCACTCTTGTTTCCTGTCTCTTGCCACACACACACACAAACACATTTACGCACAAACACACAAAGTGTGACTCCAGTGATGTGATGCGAAGTGTCAGGCAAGAGGTTGCAAACATTTAAGCCTCATCTCTTATTCACTCTGCAGCCATTTGGGGCTCGGGTGGAAAAGAATGCTGATTTATTTTGCATGACAACTATGAATTTTTTGTGAGACACATTTGGAAAAGTGAGGGGGGAATAACTGCTCAGGTTTTATGTAAACGTTATCGTTTTAGAGCATAGCTACTTTCATTTTGCTGTGTAAGTGGCTCAGAGGTGGCACAGGGCAATGTTGTTGACACTCACACTAGCAGAGTGGGACACTGTGCCATAGGTGACAAAAAGCAAAGAAAGGATCAACATTCATATGTAAGACATGTACTGTAAGGATTTATATCCAGCATTTGGAGGTGTGAATACATGACCACCAGAGAAAATGTTAGCGTACTACAGTTTAACAGATGTTAGTTTAACATTTGTTAATAAAATTATTGTTAATTAATTATTTGTGGTTTGATAGTGCTTTTTATGCATAATATAAACACATGAAATAATGCAATAATAACTAAAATTACAGAAATACTGCACTGCTGCAATATTCACAAAATAAAACAATATTATTTATGACTGTGATCAGCTGGTCATAGAAACATAAACCTTAGAATTGGTGTGTATAGCATGTGTGTGGTGTTTCTTTTGATTTGACAGCCAATCAGAGCAGTTGCTCTTCCTGGCTGGTGGACACACCCAAAAGCAGCTGGTGACCTGGGAGCGAAAAACAAGCCATGAATTTATTGGCTGAAACACAACCATTTGATGTTTCTAGACTAAAAAGTCCACACAGAAATGCATACATCACAGATTCATACTGTGAAGATAGAAAGCTGTGATGACAATAGATAAATAGCACAACAGTTTTTTTAAGTTACCAAGGTCAGAGTGAAACATTATTTAAAAATGAATTAAACCTGCACAAACCGTTACAACCAACATTTCCAGACATTTAAATTGTTCTATGAAGCAGAGCATGTCATCTTTGAAATGACGTTAATACCAAAAAAGCAGACACACAAAACAAATGCTGAACAATAGGTGTGTCTGTGCGACACCAGGAGGACGCGTCTGTGTGTGTCCACATGTGTTTGTATCTGCATTAACTTGTGTCTATGTGCGTACAAGAGGGTGTGTTTGTGTGTGCAAGCAGCCCAGCTGAGCCAACCCTGGGGCACAGACTGTAGTAATTGTTGTGTTGATGTATTCCTTTAATATTGAGTGGAACTGTGAGAACAGGGATGAGTAAAGAGTTAAAAAACGTAAGGAGCAAGATAAAGAGAGGTGATATGGGCAAAAGGGAAGTCTCCTCTTATTTTAGGCATCATTTTCCCTGATACATATTTAAGGACTAAACTCACCACACAAGGCAACTGATACAGAAAACACAGATTAAATCTTTAATCTTACATATTGGCATAGAATTACACTAAACATTAACACTGCAGCTTCAGGAAAATCAAAGGTAATAGTGTATGTTTACTGGACAGCACAATGTGTCTTTTATGTGGAGGTGAGGAGAGCCCTGTTCCTTCACAGCAACCCAGAGGGCAGTGATGATACACTAAAGCCTGCAGGGGATTGTGGGGGATAGGCTGGCTGCTGATAGGCTACTCCCGTGAGACAAAAGCATCCCCCTCCTCCTCCCAGGCTCCCTTTCACCTGGCCAGGTTACCATGCCAACCAGCATCGGACAGTCTCTCCTCTCCTCTTCCTACCTCGCCTCCCCCTCTCCCCCTTCCTCTTGGTCTGTCTCTCTCTCTCTCTCTCTCTCTCCAGTCTCTACTCTTAGAAAAAAGGCCATTTCTAGTAGCCAGGAATAGAACATGGACCTGCCATTGATTTTCACAAGAGTATGATGATGATTACACAATCGTGCCATGAATGTCGCAATGCAGGGCCGAGAAAAAGATACAAAAAGAAAATGTTTGTGATGTGGAAAACAGAATTAGCCATTTGGAGGAGTCGGGAGAATAATAATAACACGTAGTTCTAGCAGAATGGTTACTTTAGTGTGGAGCTGATCATCTGTGTGTCAAAGAAAAAATGTGATGAGACCACCTCAAAGGTTCAATTGGATGTCAGAGGTGATTAAATGGGAGTTCATTTATTTCAGTGTCATTTGAGCTAGATTCTGGAAAACACCAGCAAAAAACCCCCCAAAAAACTGAAACATCAAGATCCAATTGGAAAGTTGCACAATGGAAAAAAGGATTATTACATAATCATTCAGTCTAGTTACAGTCTTTTGGACATCTTTGATTTTCTTTTTTACTGAACTGGTGGTGACATTTTTGATTTCTCTATAGAGCACTGTTTCCTGATTGACTGATCAACCACAGATACTGTCTCATTGTCAGAGTGCTTCCTGTTGTTATCAGCGCTGTGCACCAGTGGATTTCTCTCCACTCTGTGTCAGAACTATAACCAGTGTATAGAACAAATAGTAAAAAATAAACACACTTTTATCAAATGTTGAAAAAATCTGTTATAATAATAATAATAATAACATTTCTCCAGATTAACTGGCTTCATTATGTATCATCCATATTGAGAGCACATGTTGTCAGTTCACCCCAAACTACCGTGTGTTATTGTCTGCCTGGACGACCAGGGTAATCCACAGGCCACAGCAGCTCGATGGGGCCACGGGGGCCAGACAGGAGAAGAAGAGCAGAGATGCATATAGCTCTCTACCCTGGAGGCACACTGTAAGTGGGCGCTGGGGAAGTAATGGCCAGGATGGGGGAGGGAGGAGTGTTGTGGCAATCTCACAAATATGACTGGTTCACTGGGCGCCTGCAATGTACTGAAATAATTCCTTTAGCTGCACAATTGGCTTGGACATGGAGCATGATACCAAATGAATGTCTGCAGATGGCTGAACCTCTGTACAGAGGTGGGAGGGGGTTGGATGTAAATGAGTAAATAAAAGAAAAGAAACAAAGATTATGAGAAGGGAGTTTTTCTTCCAGTTGTCTGAAGCACAATCGTCTTGGGAGACTGCTCAGTGACCACAAGACCATTTACCTCTTCTTCTCAGTGAAGCCTCATTATATGCTTTGCCATCATCACTGAGTCTGCCGACATTATGATGTCTAATAGGCTTGATTGGCCTTAATTGGCCCTGATAAACATTGAGTGGCTGTTGACTGACTGATAGCATCTGCTGTGGATTGCTAATGAATTGACTGTATTGCATCTGTTTTGCAGGTAGCTAAACTGAATGAAAATCATTTGTTCAAGCCTCCACCTGCAGCAGGTGCAGGGCAACGCAAAACCTGCTCGTACTGATCCACTCATGCAAACACGCTGATAAAAGCAAAATAAACATAAACACAAGTGTATCTATGTTGTTCATGGAAACATGTACAACTTAAGTTGCTGCAGTAAGTGAAAGCAGTTTCTGCTCTCTGTTAAGGCAGTTGTGGTTTTCATACAGGATGATGCATGGTGTATTATGACAAGACATTAGCCTATGCATAGACACTCATAACAATGAAAGTGCCAAGGTAGGACATCACAATAGCTGCAATTCATTACCCAGGGAGTCCACCACAATAGCCAGGGAGAGTAGGATCTATCTAAGCTACTGCATTAGCCGCCTGGCCCATTACTCTTTTGTAAGAGCTGCACTATGCTGAACTGTATCTGCACCTTTACATAATGTCTTTGCATTAACATGTGCTGCACTTTGCGTGCAAATGTCTGTGTGTGTTTGTTTGCCCACCTGGTATATGACCTAATAGCATCTTTACCACACGTGTCTGCACTACACATGTCAGAGTCTCTGATTGATTTCATTGATTTTTGTTTACTAAAATATCAAGGCTGATACACACTAAGATCATGCTGTCTATTACGTGAGCACTTCAGCATGTGTGCCTCCTAATTGGTTCCTAAGCCTCTTAAGTAGCCACCACTCTTCAAGTGGTGTTTGCTGGTCTGGATAAACAGCATAAAACAGTGCAGAGTGTACGGAGCATCACAGTGTTCAACATTACTGAACATTATGGCCTCAGACGTTACAGCGGACTGTACAGAGTCAATACTGTACCTATTAAGGTGGAGATGATTTAAGGGTTAATGAGCTAACTGTCTGCACAGTGAAACACACACAAATACCCACGGGCAGGAGGATGGTGAGGAGGTGTAGCTCCCCTGCGATGAGGGATATTAAAGTTACTATGGAGAAGAGACACAGGACAGCACCGCTATCATAACAACAGCCTTCACACCCAGTAGCAAAGAGCGATTGATGATGATTAATAATCTATAGCTATATAGTCAGGCTATATATACTTTCAATATATTAGTAGTACATTAATAACTATTTTCATCTGAAACAGCTTAGTATCAGCCCCAGATATGCAACAGTATTTTTTTAAATTTACAAACTGGGTAACCAGATTGGGTAAAAATCTAATGAAATACTGTGTTGAAGCATATCTTTCCATATGTTAATTTTAAAAGATATGTGATTATATATGCTTCATATACATAAGCAAACCATATACTGTATGATCATGATTCATGCTTCAGATTTTTTATAAATAAAGTGCACTGAAAACTAGTGTGCAAGATTACATTTGCAGTGTTATATGAATAAATGCGATCACGAAACTTTAGCTGAGAACTGCCTGAATTTAAGACATTTTTGTAGCAACTAGAACATAAAAAAATGATAACTGGTAGCATCCTGCTATATAACATAAACGCTTCAAATGGACAGTTAGTTTTGAGAACATATTTATTAAATCACACTTGAAAGCCATAAGGGACTGTACTGAGAGATGGTGCGCCTGTTTCTTTGCTTATGTATGTGTGCGAAAGAACATGAAAGGCTGGAGTCAGACAGGAGAGGTCATGAAGGAGTGCTAGCCTGTTTGGCAGTGGCTGGCAGACTGTGAGACACTCAGCAGGGAGCACTCTGTTCTGGCTTGATAAGAGCCACGAGGGCAAAGGCCTCATCTAGCACTGACTGATCAAAATGAGCACCCAGCCTCAGAGGGCCAGCTGGAGATCACTCACACTCATACACATACACACACATACATGCAAATCCATAGTCACGTGCACAACCTCAAACTTAAAGAACTGTGTGTTTTGCGTGTTTTTGATATGCAGTAAGTATGCAGACTAATCCCTGCTTTTAGCATCACTTTGGATTCTTGATTAAATGTTCTTTCAAATGAGGCATTACTACAAAAATACACTGATGAGAAAGTAATGACTGAAATGTCTAAGAACTGTATTCATTTAAAATTCTAAGCAAGAGAAATGCTTGTTCTGTATCACAAGCAGTTGTTCCACAGGGTATGTCAATAAAATTGAATAAAAAAATGAAAATAAGTAGAACTAAATATGTGGTAGTAATTGGCTAAAAGTCAGAATAACTAAATCTGCGGCTGCAGTATGTAAGGGGAATGCTAAAATCAATGAGCCACAGAGACACAGTGAGGAAGGCAATGGACATGGATAACCCATTCCTCCATCAAGCCTCTTTGCCTCCACCCCTCAGTCCTCTTTTCCACACGGCGGCTCCCGCCTGCATGCAGAATTCGGGGTTTAATGGAGAGGAGCTAAGTCCTTGTACTTCTTCCAGCAATTCTGTGTGTGTTTCTTTCATTACAGCAGAAAGCACAGTGCGAGCACCATGATGGCATCATGCTGTTGGCCTGACTGTCACAGACACAACTGACTCCAGTTCCACTCACATAACCTTTGTGTTCATGTTTTACATTAATGTTGCAGGAACACAGAGCATGACCTGCATGTGCTTGCAAAAGAAGAGACTAGATAAAGTTGCTATTTTTTGTTGGAACCGATTAAATGAATTCACTCTATAGAGCACATTGCAACACAGAGGTGCATGTTTCACCAGTACTCTCTAAGGTGCTGTTTTCCCATGAGACTTACTTTTGACATTGAGATACATTGACTTGCTGACATCAGCACCAACATCGTTGCTGACTCTACACAGGTAGAAGCCACTGTCTTCTTCCAGCACATGCTTGATGAGCAGAGAACCATTGACCAGCACCTCGATTCGAAAGCCTGAGTTGAGGGCGATGGGTTTGAACTGAGGGACCCCAGCACCTGTCACAGAACACAGAGAGAGAGAGTGTATCTATTTTAGAACAATAAACAGGGCAGCTGTAACCAGTTACTGAAACTGTACCACAGTACAGTACTAATACACATTACTGGATTAACACTACATGAAAGTAAACTTCATAGCAGAACAGTTTGTATTGATTGTACTTACATTTTTTAACTGTATTCACCAGATACTAAAAATTAACTAATAGTATAAAAGTTTTGGTCTTTCTATGCTTACAAATAAAATGTAAAATGCAAAAATGTTAATAATTAAATCACACAAACATTTGCATTTCCCTTAAACATTTAACATTTGCATCAATATTGTCAACATGTGAGCCAAGTAAAGACAAAGGGTAAACAAATAAGTAACCCTTTGTTTATCAGAAAGAAAAAACCTTCTGTTTTCTATTCCACTGAGCTTCTTTGGAACTGAAGCAAGTGCTGTTATGCATTCAACATCAAGACTAAGGCCACAAAGACCATCTACTATACAAAAGAATCTTGATGTAGGACAAAATTCTAAACATACAATTCAATGTGATTGTCATAAGGGAAGAAGGGCAAGTGATCCAGTTAAAAGTCCTGTGAAACATTCGACACTTTTACTGAACCAAGCGTTGCATCTTACTACACTATGTTCAGCGCATAGTGTGTGTGTGTGTGTGTGTGTGTGTGTGTGCGCGCGTGTGGAGTACATGTACATTACATAGATATTCATGTGTTTACCTTTAGAGTACTCCCACTGGATGGTAGGAACTGGATAGCCTTCTGCTGAGCAGTTTAGTATCACTGCCTTTCCATAGATGCCATCCTGGTCCTTAGGTTGTACCACAAATTTGGGAGGAACTGCAGGACAAGTAGCCATTAGATTCAACAGCTGTATTATTGTGTTCTGTATTGAAAAATCAAGGCCCAACATTCCCTCCATGGTCAGAGAAGGGCGAACAACATCCACTGATTTATGAATCTGCTTTTGTGAATTCAACTTTTTACCCTCACATCACCTCTACAAGGCTTCTCCCTTCTCCTCACCTCGGACGATGAGCTCACTCTGGTGCTCAACGGCGGCAGCCTGGTTGCGTGCAATGCAGGTATAGTTGCCGTTGTGCATCAGTGTGAGATTGGAGATGCGCAGGGAGCTAGTGAAGTCTATGTTGTCTATGGTGACACCCAGGCTGGCTGGGATTGGCCGGCCGTCCTTCTGCCAGGTGATGAAGACAGGCTGGTCTCCAGACATGACAACACAGGGGATGAAAACTCGCTGGCCGATGGAAAACCGAGGGAACTCAAATGGGTGGATGGTAGGTGGAACTGTGGAGACATGCACATTAATCAGGAGTTTTCATTCCAGCAAATGTTTCTCACAGTAAGTTGCCATTCATGTACTTATAAACAACACGTTTACGACTTCAGCAAACTCACAGCAACTCATCCGTCACATTTCCCTCATTATCATGTTCATGATCATTGTTCTCCATAATAAAATGTTATCCTGTGAGTCTGCAGGAATGAGAGAAATATTATATTACCTCTTCCCACACAGAGCAGATGAATTCTCTCTCAAACAACATGCATATAACATTTGCTCTCATTCTCTTTTGCTCTCTGGGGAGACTGTAGTCATTGTGAGAACCAGATTCTTTGGAAAATTAATGATTTAAAATAACATTGGAATAAGCGGCACTTCAGCGCTTATTTAATTCACAACAAAATAGGCATAATAGGCTCCTGGGGATTCCCTCTCGGCAGCGGCGGAATGCTAAGCAGCTGAGAGGCAAATTAGCCGAGGCGGAATAGCGGCATAGCTTTGTCTACGCTGTGTGATTTCCCCCTCGCACTCTCGTTAGCACGTCAGGACTCGCCAGAGAGAGGTGGGGGTGTGCTGGGGGGGGGTACATTTGCTCATCCGACATTTCAAATTATGCAGCGTCATTGAAGAAAGAGAGTCATCTGAGGTTATCATCATCCAGCTCAGTTCAGCACAGCGCCGCCGCTTATTCAGATGGGCCACAGATAAGTTGGCCAGGATGATGGAGATGGTGTTTTGCTATCAGTGATGTGATTTGTGTGTTTTTTTGTAGGTTGTGATATCTAGCTGCACATATGTGCTTTCTGCAACAACAAAAGGTAGAAACAAATGTGATGATTTAATGTGTCTTTTAATGTGAGGTACAGTGTGTAGGCCAGGGTCAGCGTGCAGACTGAAGTCCATCTTAGTAACCAGAGACTGAGCGATTAATGAGGGACTAACCATGAATAAACATGATATATACTGGTTATAATAAAGTATGTCATACTCCCCTTAAACAAATAAGCTGCTTTCTTTGTACTTAAGTTTGGTAATAACCATGATGAAGCACCAGTGACACAACTACAGCTACTAAATCTCACAATATGTTGACTCATGCACTGTAACTGAAAACAGACCAGACTGAAATTCATACCTTTCACAGTAACATAGACGCTTTGATGTGTAGAGAGTTGAGGCTGCACCAGCACGTTACAAGTGTATTCTCCTTCATCCACATCCTTCTGCACGTCAAACAGCTTCAGGGTGCCGTTGTTTTCGAAAGCCCGCTGCCGGTGGTTGTATGGCAGTAAATTGGAGTCCTTGTACCACTTTATGGAGTAGTATGGGTAGCCAATGACACGGCAGTGGATGTACATGTCCCGCCCAGCAATGGCAGTGAGGTTTTTCATTGGTCTGATGCTGGCAGGCCCTTGAAGGACACATTGGAGAGACAACTCTCTTAAAATGATTTTGAGGCTGGGGTGTGGTATAAAAGATAGCTGTGCTGTGTTGTGTGTGTTTTCAAGACACCACAGAGTTTACACGCCTTGATTCATTCTGATAGCAACAAAAAAAATACAACCAAGTTTTATTTGGGATTTTCAGACTGCCTGATTACATGTCCTTGCTGTCTGGGCAACACAAATTAGGAAATAGTGTTTTCCTTCCTAACAAATTTGTCTTGTCAGAACCAGGGACTCACGTACCCTCCTTTGAGGCAGTCGTGAATATTACTTGCTCCTACCTCTTTAGTATAGGCTGTGATTGCCTGAGACAAGCATTAGAGGGGAATGTTCCCTTTCTCCACTCATGAAGCTATTATCAAAACCATTACTCATGTTGCTGGCTTATGCACATACTTGTGGAAAACCAACAGCATAACCAATAGGCTTCCATAGCTCAGTGTCTATCAGGTAAATGGACTATTAGGCTTCTCTTTAAACCAGTGGAGAAGGCAGTTTAACTAGGCTCTGTAGTGTACTTTGAGCACAAGCATATCCTGGGTTGCTACCCTCTTTAGCACTATTAAGGAGCCACTGATGTGAGAAACAGTCATTACACTTTCTTTGTAATGGCACCTGTGGAGATTTATCTTCATTGCTTGGCTGCATTCAGCATCCATGTACCCTTGCTTAAGGGCTACAGGGTTGCTCTATTTAGCCTCACAACATGCAAGAATGAACACAATCAAATTAAACCAATCAGTGTACAGAAGATACCCTTCCCTCTCTGCAATAAAGCGACACTAATGGTCTTGCACCAAGCGCAGAAAGCTTGAGTGCCCCAGTATTACTACTATATGACAAAAGCAATCCAGCCAACCATGTCCCTGTAGAGAGCAGACAACACTGCAGTCATACACTGGAGCTAACAATAATAAGTACATTCTTTTAGCATCTGCAGATGTCTGCACTTTAAACACAGCCAATTAAAATGCATCAAAGCAGAATAAATCAAGGCATGTTGTTGTGTATATGTGATGGTGTGTTGGAAGAGTTGATCTGACAAGCACCTCTTACGTTTATTCGCGCCTGGTAGGAAACTGTCCCAGCCGAGTTGTTGCAGATGCAGCGGTACACCCCTCCATCAGGCACCTGGGTCTGGCTGATGTTCAGGTGGCTGACCACATGGCCCTCAGCGTTGGTGTAGTGGGAGATGCGGTGGCGGCTGTCCCGTACCACGGGTTCGTCATCCAAAGTCCACGTTACCCGGGGCTCTGGTGTGCCCTTCACCGTGCAAGACAGCGACACAAACTCGTTGATGTTATAAACCTTCTCGCTGAATGAAGCCAGAATCTTGGGGGTGCCATCTGGACAGTGGAGAGAGATTCACATGGAAAGCCATATTTTATTATTCTACATTATATCTTATCTTTAATAGTTACAACAATATTTGAAACTTTTTAAAATGGAAATCCATTAAATTCTGAACTGATTTTACTTTTTTTACACTGCAACATGTGTTGTAACAAAAAATAGAAGAGATTCTCTGGCTCAACAACATTATTGATTATCAATATTCTACTTATATTGGTGGTAATGGGAGGAGGATACCACAGGAACCCAAGCTCATGTAACAGTGTGCAAACCTCTTTTAGAAAATCTAATAGAATGGGCTGGGCTTTGGCTGCACTATGGCACTCAGCATCAACATGCAGAGTCAGGCAAATATGCAGTCTGCATTCACACTTACACAAAAACATCACAATGCACATACAATAAACAGAGTATCCCTTCTAATTCTATATAAAACCTACATAATTTCAGTTAGAACACTGTGACTACTGACCTTCCAGTATGACTTGAACAAAGTCCTGGGCCGACATCTTGCCATGTCTGGCGAAACACTGATAGGCTCCTCCATCGCTCTTGGCCATTCCAGCCATGACCAGGTTCTCCCTGTTCTGGCCTGTCATGCGCACACTGTTGCTTGGGTAGATGAGCTCTCCGTTGCGGTACCAGGATAACTGGTACTCCTCTGAGCCAGTGACGCTGCAGGACAGTGAAACTTGGCTTCCAACGCTTCCCTTTACCTTCCGCGGGCTCACCAGGACCTTCAGGGGCTCTGCAGTTTAAGTATAGTTTAGTAAATAGTTTAGTGACTGCTTCTAACACAAGACTGCAATAAGTGGTCTTATTTGTGTGTTCTTAAATTTAATGTAAAGTATGTTGCCCCTCTGCTTTCCCCGCTATGAAGCATCATGACACTGATACAAATCAACCCTAGTCGATTACTACCCGTCCTTGGGCACTGACCTTTTACCTGCAGCCTGCCAACCACTTCAGCATTGCCATAGCCATTCCACACCTCACACACATATGTCCCTGTGTCGCTGGGCTGGGCCCTCTCTATCAGCAGGCCCGTCACACTCTGTCTGAAGCGCGTGTCGGGCTCCAGAGGCCGGTTGTCCTTTAGCCAGCGGTATTTGGGTGCAGGGTGACCGGAGGCCTTGCAGGGCAGCTCTACTCGATGAGATGCCATCACCTCACGGCGCTCAAAGCTGTCCAGGATGTGCGGTGCTGAATTGGTGGGGTCTGCAGGGGTGGGAGTATGTCATAGTTTATAGAGATTTCTGGTATCTTTGTTGTGTTATCATTTATGAACAACTTCTAAGACCAAATTCTGAATGTACTGCATGTCATTTAACACAGGCCCCTAATGCCATTTCAGTCTAAAGGTTAATATGGCTAATATTTGCCTGTGGTTGAGTGGGTTTTCGCCAGTTTTTAAGTTTCAATGTGACTAATGGCCAGGTTTGTTTCCCTCAAAACATCAGCACTGCTAGAAATGGTTGCAAACATGATATTTTGATTGATTGAAATTTTGAAATCTACTTGCTAGGACACATCACAAAAAATAAAACATCTTCATCATCACAACAAATGGATCATAAGAAAATGTTCGGAATCAAACCAACAGGTAAACTGAACATGTGTAAAATGGTGGTATGTCTCTTTAAATGGTTTAAGGAAAGTACTGGCATTTTCTGTCTTCAACCACCCTCCAGGCTGCTTCAGCACAGTTCTCATGACCTTTATCACATTCAACAATTCAAGTGTTTCTTCTTGTCATTGTCTGTTAAGTTCAAGTTTTTTTATTACAAGCAAAAATTTATTTCCACATGGTCCTGTCATATTGAAAAAAAGTTAAACTAGATGTGAAACACAAAAAGAGAATAAGACTCCAAACATGTTATATTTTTAGATGTTTTTCAAGACAAAGATGCAGACAAAAGACAAAGATTT
>OMLM01002821.1:85440-115580 GCA_900302695.1 Helostoma temminkii
GGGATACAAGAAGCAGCAGGGTCAAGCTGTCTCCTAGGGAGCGTGTGCTTTTTAGCATCTGATGATCACAGCTCCTTCAGGACGCATGACTGCAGTAACTATGTCCTCATTAGGGCTTGCTTTCCTCTGGGCCCCGGCTCTGTCCCAGGAGAGAGATGCGCTTAACAGGTTTCCTCTACGCACACTGACATGCATCATGTGAGCTATGAAAATATAGTGGAATATTACAGTGTATTGATGATGTCATAGTGTACTTTTGTACTTGTGTACTTTTTGTACATTTAAGGTGATCTCAGTGTTCAAAATACCAGGATACAGTCCTTCATCACAAGGATTTTTACAAGTTGTTAATAGTATAGTAATATAGTATACAACCTGTATATAAAATGATTAATTATATATTAACATGTGATTAAGTAATTAACATTTATTATTCTAGATTAACTTTACAAGTTTACCAAATGTTGTTTGCATTTGCAGCCTGCAAAATCCTAAATTACTTTTAATGGTGCCCATAGTCCCATAAATACTGATCCCAGCCTACACTGTGATCTTTCAGATTGAAGAGAGGTTTAAAGAGGTAATTGAGCCAGATATCTGCATCACGCCTTTCTCTGTTCTTAGATAGAGTTATGTCGTGTGTGTGCTCCTACTAACCGTGATCATATATTCAAATGAGGAATAATGAGTTTTTCATGGAATGAGTAGAATAGGAGTGGAGGAAAAAAATTCAAAGAGGCGGAGGAAGGAAAGCACAGCGTGGACTGATTTGAATCTGGTAAACTGTCAAAGAGAGGGATTACCCCACCAAATCCCTGGCGAAAATAGAGACCCACATTATTTACTAGCCTTACAAGCAGCTGCAAACCATCTGTACTTAATTGTAAGACACAAACTTTATGAAGATCAACTGGGGATTTGACCACAAAGCCTCTTATGCTGTTGAATTAGTGTCCCTGCTTCGAGGGACAGTATGGGAGGGTGAGCAAGACATGTCATGTGCTTTGGAGGGTATGGACTCCACAGCTCTCTCTATTCTATCTAAGAAATGTGTCCCGCTAAACACATAGACAAACCTTGTGTATTAGAGTAAAAGGTGGAGTGCAAGGGAAGGGAATTAAGACGTTCTTTACAAAGCGCATATGCATGCAGCACTTGTGCATAGACAAGAAGTCAAACCACACACACACAAACTTAACACACGCATGCAATTGGCCATGGCCAGCATCAAAACATTTAATTGGCTTGAGTCTTTTACGTGAGACAAGTCATTAGATGCCAATTAGGCCTGTACAGTAAGTGGTCTAATAACCTACACCGTCATGTAGATCAGAGTAAAGAAAACAATACAGACACTGGCCTTAAGATATAAGCCCAGCACAAAGCCTGCGTGTGGCATTGTTTAATGTAGGTCGTTGTGCATTATGTTGTTCTTGGCAGCTATCTGAAGACAGGAGATAAGAGGTTGTGTCCAAGCCACTGAATGGCAGGTAGCCAGGGTAATCCTATTTAACAAGATCTCAGTGGAATCTCCCGTGGGGCGTTGGTGGGGTCACATGAGGAGCCCGTCGGGGTCAGAGTGTGGCTTTGAGGGTGGTGTGGTCCCAAACAGTGTGAAATTTAAAATGCACACTTCTCTGTCTGTCAATCCTTAATGAGAGATATAAATGCATGTTAAGTCCATTTCACATCGAAGTGAACATTCACATGTAAAATAGCACTTTAGTGCCAAGTTCCATGTTTCTAAAGGGGTAGAATAAAATTAGGGAGGCAAGGCTTTTCTCCACAATTGCATCACTTCTAGGAAACTCACAGACAGGTCATCCAAGAACAAATATCTAAGCTGCTGTCTGCTTTAACTCATTTATTTTCTTCCACTGCGCTAATTCCTCCCATCTCCGTATGTTAAGGGATGGAGAGGGAGGAGGGTGTGTGTGTGTGTGTGTGTGTGTATGGGGCAGGATGGGGTGGAGGGGTGTCAGGGATTAGGCCATCCTGTCTGGACATATGCCTGGTGTAATCATGCTGGACGGACTGGTCACTGTGTATCTCTATGGATCTGGAACCCATGATGTCCCCATGTCATAACCCCAATGACCATAAAAAATAGATAAACAAATAAATTAACGCATAAATAACCATTGTCCTGCACAGACACACACACACAATGAATCTGACTACAGGTGCTGCTGAGAGCACAAACCAGTTAAACAATGTGTTGGACTGTCTGACAAAAGTACATAAAAATAATGTCTCTGTCCGCCTGCCCTATCAACACTCACTCAGATGAACTCAGTAAAGCAAATGCCAGAATTCATAAACTGTCCCCATCTTCAATACAAAAACACTCATGATCATGTCATAACTTGTAATAACCCCCACCCCCCTCTCTCTACCTTCCTCATTAGCAGGTGTAATCCCTGATGGCCCATCTGCCATACACCACAGCCACAACAGCCACACAGAGCAAACAAGGCTGAAAGAAGCTGGCCATTATGAATGGGCTGACTGATCGCTGACATAGATAGTGTATTTGCTGAGGCTTTACACAATACTGCGACAGAACTGCTATTTTCACATAGATAGGGAACTATTTGAGCTCCAAGAGAATGACTGTGGCACCTGCATTGCACCTGCTGGGTCTGTTTTGTTATTATTATTAGGTTGTTTCAGGTATTGGTTTTGGGATAATGCCTAAATAATGCATATTTTTTCTAAACAAACAGCCACTGAAACTGGAGTGATATAACGTAAGCATAAGCATCAGTACTAGTAAGTGCTACAAGGTCCTTTATCATATTAATAATGCATTAATTCACCAAATGTTGTCCAAGATAAAAAAAACACCAAGAATGGTTAAGAAAAAAAATCCAGTGTTTTCCAGATCAGCTCGGTCTTTACAACATGAACTGAGAACCAAAACTATTCTTGCAAAACACACAAAATGGCTGCTTTGGACTGAAAGCAGAGCAGCAGCAGAATCAGCCTAGACAGAGCAAACATTTTACCATGCCTCTCTTCCTCACTCTTATTAAGAGAAGATTAGTAAATCCCTAGCAACCCTCCAAGACTTCTACAATATTACAATTACACCAAGAAGCTGGGGGGTTGCAGTGTGACCCCTCATCACCGCCTCCCTAGGCCACCAAAACCAGGATTACATTGTGTAAATGTAATCCTGGTTTGGGGGAGGTTAAGGGATCAAGGGAGTGGAAGACACAATGTAATCAGGAACAACGTCTCCACTCCAAGAATCAGACCACAGGATAAATCCACACTGAGATTTATCCACAGTGTCAATTAGAACATATGCTGGGTCACATTAACACATGGGACACATGGCACACTTCCTGAACACTGGCCACACGTTAGACACTTTTAGAATTATATATTCACATTTAGTATTTATTGTATCATAAATATTTCATTATTATGTGATGTTGTGTCAGTGTGTGTACAATAAATATGTGTTCACAAAATAGAAGGCTGCAGCAAAGCTGATGAACTGAAGGAAATGTGTGTGTGTGAGTGTGTGTGTGTGTGTGTGTGTGTGTTTCCCTGTGACTAAATGGCTGCACAAGGTCACATGATCTGGTCTCCATTTTGAAGTGGGGAGCATCTGTACAGGTTCAGCAGCTTGTCTGACACACCTGGGACACACAGAGATAAGCACACTACACTTGCAACTTTAAACCTGCACCTTCGCTAATACAGACTGCACAGTGGTGACAGCTGAAAAAAGGAGAGGAAGCTAAAGTAAAAAAGAAGAAGAAACTGGCTAACATACAAAGAGCTTAATAGCTGCTGAGAGAGAGAAGCTTATCTTCCCACCACAGCTAATATGAGCTTCTCAATTAGATGAAAGGCTCTCTCCCTTTCTTTAATTTTTTGTTCAATTTCTCTAGGCAGTTTATTTAGGGTGGGGGGAAGAGAAAAAAAGGGAAAGGATCCTGAGCAAACCGTATTGGCCAAACGTGTGACGAGTCATAGCAAGCTCCAGCCAATCAGCCAGAGCTGACAGCATCAACTCAGGCCCTCAGCAACAACACGACTATTTACTGTATGCAAGAGGAAAATCTATTTGGGGTTCATCACTGCATGTCTAACAAAGCACACACACTAAAACACTGCATTCAGCTGTGTCAGTTGCATGAATTAATTATTTGTTGAATTTTGGTTCAATGTTTTGTCTGCACTTTTCAGTAAGTTTGGAACGAAGCAATGTAAAAACCAAAACCTGTAATATTATTATCAGCAGCTGCAGAGGAGTAGCGACAACTAACATGATAATTGAACATTTTTCCTCCGCATTCTCAAGTCAGTCAGAGATATTTTTAGACACTTCATTCTGTATTATGTATTATGGATTAACTTGGATTATGCAAATGACCCTTCATGTATTCACTTATCAATTTAATTTCTTTGACCTCTGAATTATTTTTACAGACTCCCTCAGTATTGTATATCTCTCTATATTTGCCTAGTGGAACTAAAGGATTAAACAAGCATCACAAAAAAAAAAAGGTTTTCTTACCTTGGACAAAACAATGTAAATCGCTGCATGGTTCTCTATTATTGTTTTCACTACTGGGATTTTGCATGCGCAGTAAAATTATTTTAAGCCATCCACTCCAAACATATAAATGCATCTTGAATGAAATCCTACCTAATTATTTAAAAAACTCTATTATTATTTCAAACCTAGCATTTAAACAGCACAGTCTTAGCTATTCATACAATACACCTGAAATAAATATGTTATAAATTTAGTGTTATTAAAAAATAAAATAAAAAAATAAAAAAGCATTAATAAAACATGAACATGAACATGTAAATGTAAATGTAATCGAATAAAGCCTTTTTGAACTTTAATATGTAACAACAAATCTTTTTTATTTTAAGATTTTTTTTACTAGTGTAAAAAACTATCTAAGGAGACATTTCATTTCATTCTTTATAATTCAATTCATCATAACCAAATAAATGTAATGAACATAAAATACACTTTTTAAACAAATGTTAGTTCGATCAGTGCTGTGAACAAAAAACAGTGAAACAGTGAAATAATGCTAGATTAAAAAAAACAAGCTCTTTCATAAAATCACCTTGAATAAACACATTAAATTTCTAAACTGATTCTGAATCGTCCTCTCTCACCATCTGCTCCTCCATTCTTCTATCACAATCAAGGTTACACATCACAGCTTGAAAAACACTGCTGCAGGAGAGCAGCGATACATGACAGGGCACCTGGGCAAAGCTGAGTGAGGCAAGAGGGATGGAGGGGGGTGACAAATCCCAGAATGCACTCTGCATGCAACAAGCATTACTTGGGGGATATCACCTCCTTAGCTGACTGAAACATCCATCTACTGGGGCGATTTCCCACGGTGGCTCATCTTAGAAAAACCTTTCTACATGTCACCTTTATTTTATTATAAACAGAATTTTTTGGCTTTTAGTTATCTATATCTACATTCATCTGCAATGTATTTTCTCATTGTACTACTCTGATGTGATTTAATGAACTGAAAACTGAAATTTGATTTCACTGAATATTAACTTGTATGCATTGAGAAACTATATCTCAAGATAAAGGCAGAAGCCACATTTGAGGCCTGTGGAGTTTATGTACATAAAAAATTATAATTTATTGCAATGTTAAAATGTCCAAGTCAACAAAGGTGACGCTGGAAACAATCACATGTCTGTCATGGAGTTGTGGTGATCTCCAGTGACATTTCATTTCTTGCTTGTCCCTTTTTATAACAATCATGACAAGGGTGTGAAACTGAGGGCCTGCGCGTCATGATTCTTCATTAAAGCTCAAGTCATGATTTTCTTCCTCTCTTTTTTTCTTTTGTTTCGCTCACTGCCTTGCTGTAAAATGAAGAACAGGCAGGAATAGAAAGAGAGAGAGAGAGAGAGGGATGTAGAAAGGGAGGGAGGCTGTGAGTGGCATGCACGGACAGCCCCTCTGTCTCTCAAAGACACTGCAGCAGCTGCATGCATGCGATAAGAGCTACCATTCACAGCCAGCTCCCCTCTTTCCTCCTCCTACACACCAACACACGCACCCTAATACACTTTTCTCTTCTCTGTCTGTCTCCCTACCACACACACACACTAAAGCAAACATACAGACGTTTACGTGTACTCTGCAGAGATCCACATGTGCTGCAATTTCGAATAGCCTTTGTCTCCAGGTCTTCTTGTAAATCTTTTTTTTGTGTGTCTTTTTTCAAAAATGTGCTCCAATGTCAAAATACAGCAGGGTTAAACATGGATGACATGGAGAGTTGGGGTGGGGGTGGCAAGAGGGGGATTACCTTTCTTATTCAGCGCTGACAGAGTAATCACGTAGGCAGAAACGCGTGTATTTTTACAGACTGATGCAAGATGTCCACATCCACTGTTCAGTATGGTCTGTGATTTTTTTAAATCTGCCTCCCTCTGGTGTTATTACAAACATGAGGATTGGGTAAATGCCGGAAAATAACTGTCCAAAATGAAATTACTATGCTGCATATATTGACCATCTTTTTTCAAATGTTCGTTCTCCCTGCACCACAGCTGCAACTTGCATTATATCACCTTGCATTCCAGAAATGTTTTGGGCTGAATGCATCTTTTATGTCATGTCTTGTTCATCCACCTAGACAGGAACTGATCTCTGTGGACAAATAAACACAAACAAGCACAAATACACCCAACCTGGCCAGCCCAGAGCTCTCAGCACTTTAATCTACATCTTTCAGTCTTGTCCTGTACATATGGCTGCACCACAGCAACTATATATATGTGTGTATATTTACATATTTTTTATATGTGTCGTGAACATATCTAAACTTCAGAGACATGTATGCCAAGTCTCTCTGATCCACTGACAACGTCCATCTTCAGATCCACACAGTCCACACAATGTCTAAGTGCCAATTAATCTGTGGCTCCTTCCATGATTAGCTCATGTTACGCTTATAGCTAATCTGTATCTTGGCGGGGAGCCACGCATGACCTGGCTTCCATCCAGGTCCGGGAGCCGCGGAGGCAGCAGCCATGAACTAGCCCAGCTCTGCGCTGAACAGCCTGGAGAAGATGTGCCAAACTGCAGCGGCAAAAAGGAGACCTTACTGTTTATCAAAGATTAAGCAGTGTTTAGTATCTCTCCCCTGACCCTCCCCCTCCCTCTCCACCTCCTCCTGCCTGTGCTCAAACATACGCGTGCTTGTGCACACAAGCGCGCACACAGACATGCATGCACCACCACCTCCAGCTCGCACCCTAATTGTTCCCAGCCCTGAGAGTTTAATAAAGAACAAATTGCAGTTATTGGTGAGCAAACAGCGCAGTACGGGGGTGGGAGTGTGATCAGACAGAAAGGGCATCAACCAATTTAAGTAATATCTCTGTCAGTCTCAGGCGGAGACTGGTGTGAAGACACAGAAGAATCTAATGGTGATGCTTCACTCTGCTGCTGGACATTTGTGAGTCACTGCATCGGAATCCATTATAACAGCATACTTTCAAATATAGACTAACTGCATACACAGTATATCTGGAGTTTTGTAGCTGTAAAATTGTAATTAAGCATTAAATGATACCACCACACTGTGCCAATAATAACGTTTCTGAAATGATTATAGTTTTTTGGATAATTTCCTGATTCTGTCTGTGTGTCTGTCTGCCTCATGTGTAAGTAACATAATTTATATTTGTGTGTTTCAGTTGTTTTTACCCTTCCAGCTGATCATGCTGTCTGCACACTGCCCAGCCAGAGCGTATCTACGCGTCATGTTCCCATAATTCCTTGTGGCAGCTGCAGCCAGATTCATGCACACAGGTATTGATTTTCTTCCCTTTTTTTTCCTTCAGCGCAACCCTTTATTTATCTCGCTAAGCCTCTGCCACAGGGTGTGAGGATAGAACCAGCTCGCAGCTTGTGAGGGGACACAGAGAATTCAACGTGAGAGACACTTACCACATAACCAGGATTTTTTTCTTTCCATTTATCTGTTATTTATCTGACAGCACTGCTCTGCAGCAGTGTGTAATCCTGCTCTGTGTGAGACACACGTGTAGGTATGCATGTGTGTGTGTTTGTGCTGTCCATCCATCCGTCCATACAAACACTTCATTCTCCACAGGCCACCTGACCCATTTTTCTGTGTGAATAAGAATACTCCAGCCAATCATGGGCAGACAGAATGACGAATGCTGGAAAAAGACTCTACATCTAGCCTGTCACACGTCAGAGTCCCAACCCTGCCTGTCGACAGAGCAAAGGAAGGAAAGAGAGACAGGGAGACTGAGTTATCCTTTTCCCCCTTTCCTCCTCCTTCGCTTTCTCCTTCAGCATCTCCACCATGCAGGGACCAGTAAATCCATTACCCACCAAGCCTAGCTCCCCCTGCTCAAGGTTGCTTTGCACCAGTGGCGTTCTATGAAAAAGGTAAAACAAACAGCGAGCAAGCTGCAAGGCTACAAAAAAGAAACAAACAAAACAAACAAACAAAATTGGATGAAAATCTGTAACATTACTAAATGTAAATGTAAA
Organism: Helostoma temminkii; assembly: GCA_900302695.1. Lineage (NCBI taxonomy): Eukaryota > Metazoa > Chordata > Actinopteri > Anabantiformes > Helostomatidae > Helostoma > Helostoma temminkii. Next base: position 93,995 of record OMLM01002821.1, read on the forward strand.
TGTAAAATAAAAGACATTTCTTATGCCACTACCTGCTACAGTGCAATACAACTATGCTGCTGCTATGCTAACACACAGTCGCAGGAAAGTCAGTCCTCTTAAAAATACAGCTGAGCCTTCAATTTAAACTTAACTTCCTTTTATTTTCATTCCTCCTGTTGTTAAATGTTAATGACTCCATATAATATTTTAAGTGTTAAACTGCGTGGTGCCTCCAACAATGTGTCAGGGTTGATTGAGTGTGTCCCCGGTGACAATAATGAGCTGAAAACAAGCAGGTCGGCTTAGGTTTTGCTTACATCAACTACACGACCCTAAACTCACACACATCTGCATGTCTCCGTACCAGCCCTGCTTTGTAGTCGCCTTGAAATGGAGGAGGAGTGAAGGAGAAACAGTGGGCACAGTGGAAACACACGATAATGTCCGGCAGTCTTGTGATAGTAGCTCTTGATATTTACTTTAAAGGCCCATTATACACAGCCAATTAAACCAACATGGTGCGGCTGCCTTGTCTTTCTCTCTGCAATGGCTGCAGGGATTAAGACTGGCTGCAGAAATAACTCTAACACACATCCCAAATGTCAACAAACATGAAAGGAACTGTGAAAAACACAACATGGCTCAGCAAAGGGCCAGACTAGTAGTAGCAATATCCACAAACAACCGTCTCTACATGCTAGCAAACCCAGCAGCACAGAGTGATGGTATGTCATGTTAACTGTCATTAATTTTCAGTCAGTGCTGTTGTGCTGATGTGAAAATGTTTAAATAGTTCATATGTATGACAATGAGAGTAGGAAAAGAAGAAAAGACAATGAGGGAGGTCTGAGCAGTGCAAAGAGAATCTGTGGCGCGATGGCTGACGGCTCTAGTGCTTAGCTTGTGTGCTGAATGAAAAGAAGTGTGTATGTGTGTTTGTTTGCGAGTCTCTGCAGTAGTGCTGGGGGGTCAGACCTCTCTCGGCCGTACTGGTGCTGAATGCAGAGCAGGCAGCATCAGGCCGAAACAAATGACTACAAGGCCTCCTCAGTGACTGCAGCACAAGCTGCACCTGGGGAATGGCCCTGCACAGCAACATAGCCGCAGCCACGAACAGAGCCACATCACAACACACCACAATCAGGAGAAAGGTACATGCAGGACGTTTCCCCTAGGTACAGGTACTAAAGCACAAAGGTTTTTTTTACAGATGAACTTTTCAACGTTTTCTTGATTCTAACCATTTAAAATCTAATGACAGAGATCTTATCTCTTGATAGGAGATAGTGCTACTGCACCTGCTACACTATTTTAAAATATAGATATTGAACATTCATATTTAAGTGTATAGTGATATATCAGCCAAAATAAATAAAGGTCTTCTTTAATTTTTTTGCAACCAAAATGTATTAGCTAACACATTTAAACAGGTTGATTCATTGGTCTGTTTTGAATGCAAGTCAGCCTTTAGCAATTCAGGACACGGATTATGGTTCATCCATCACCTGCCACCCATACACACAGATTTCTCCTGCTCTAGTCCACCAGCATCGACACCAGTCATTCCAGCTCTGGAGTATTTGTTATTGACTGAATGAGCCACAGGTACTGTTATTGACTCAAATCCAGCTGTTCTGTGCTAATCTTATATATCTAAACCCCAAGTTGCTCCCAGTTTGCTGACTGTGTGAGTGAATGTGATGTACACTGTAACGTGCTTTGGGCAGTGATAAGGTGGAAATGTGTTATATAAGTGCAGATCATTTACCATTTACCATCTAATTAACTACAAAACACACATATGCACATTAATCCTGATCTCTTTCTAAAGAAAGAAAATTAGCATTCTGTGACATTAGTGTTTGTCATCAAGGATTAACTCAGTGGACAGATGAAACTAACGTGCTCTTGGTACGACATAAAAGTTATATCATGCAAATATAGGTACTGACCATACACCTTGTGGGCCATGGGAAGGCTTTTGGATTCCCATTTTGATCCCTCCTGACAGTGGACCTTCTATAAGAAGCTTATTATACAGTAACTCCCCTCTATTGTGTCCATAAATCACAGTAAATGAGTTAACCCATCACACTCCCCTTTCTAGACAATAACTGAAATCCTCTTAACTGGGACTGTTTGCAGCCTTTGAACTGATGCATTCTGTCTATTGTGTGCATCCAACCACAGTTTCAACTGGTTAAAAAAGTTTCTTAATAGTACACATGTATGAAAAAATACATTTTAAAAGTTTAACAGTAAAGCAAGACAGTTTAAAAGTCAGCACTGGAGTATGAACTGCTTCTGCTGAAACCCCAGGCCACTGTAAAACCACTACATTAAGCAGCTATACCGCACTGTTACTTTTACTGGATGTGCTGACTGAATGCATTTTTCATCATAATTTTCCATTCTATTCTAATGGACACCAGGGTTGTGTAAGTGGTGCTTTGTTAGTCGACCCTACAACAACTCAAAAAAGTCTGTGTCCAGTGAGACTTCAAGAGGGCCTGTCTGACAGGCACTGCACATCATACTACTCCTTCCAAACTAAAAAGTCAATTCAATTATTCATGTCAGAGATAGAAAAGCTAGATTTCACAAAGTTTTTTGTTTGAAGTCCAAGTGTTGATATTATTTTTGTTCATTAAAATTTTAAATGTTGAAGCTTTGTTATGAGCCATTCTTGCCTTGAGCAGTTGGTGTGCATACAGACTGACAGATGTAGATACGCACACACATACAAAGTGCACTTAAAATGTGTGTAGTAGAGGATGAAGGGAATGGACAGTGCATCAGTAGGATGCGTTCACTGAGATGTGAATAAAGACCATTTGCTCGTGGATTCATAGGCTTCCGTCATCCATTATTTAGCATAGCGAAGAGCAGGGGATTTGTGGCTGGGTGATTTTTCTGACAGTGTTTACATGACTGATGGCTACAGATGCGTTGATTTTTACGGTTCACAATAAACACTGTTGGCCCATTTTCCAGAAACCAGTCAAAACGCAGATGTTCTCTGGGTAAAGGTGTTTGGGTGTATCCAGAGATATTTTTGCAATTTTTGCGAACACCAGGGGTAACACAGGCACAACTAGATGCAATGTAGAGCACAAGTGGATTACATTATTACTGGGAGGAAGACTATACGGCCAGGTAGAGTCAGGGCTTTAAAAGCACCAAGTGAGGGAGAGGCTAAGGTGTGAAGAGTAAGTTCATCTGAATAAACATCAGACATCCCAAAATTAACAGACAATATTACAATTATTAATAAAAACTGGCATACATATAGGGCCATATTATTAAAAATATAATGAATAAGCAGCTGATCTATATGGGTGCAGCAGCTGCTGAAATATCTGGTTTTACTGTGCCATCACTATTTTGGGCCAAAAATGTGCAAAATTGCATTGCGCCATCTAATCTGCACAAACACAGCCCAAAACCGTACTACTTCTCCCGCATCGGCTCAATCAATTTGGCTCAATACCATGAAAATTTCAAAAAAACACAGGCTAACGTTGAGGATAACTGCGTAAGAGCTGCGTTTAAATGAATGCTGACTTTGCGACTGCATGAATATTTAACCCTTTGCTTTAACAGTGCAAAAACATTTACTTTGGCAAAAACAAGTGAAAAAGTTACAGGCGTCCTTTAATCCTGCATCGCCAAGTCTTCATTTAGTTTCACCTCTGTGGTAATACTGTAAAACAGTTTCAAAATGTGATGGTCAAACAGGCCAAACACACCCACTGCACAGCACAGATTCATTTGTTTCAGAAAATATGCGCATGGCAAATCCAATTAGCAAATCAATTCAAATCAATTAACAGACTGCTATAGATTCCAACATGGCTGATTTAACCTTAGCAGAAAATGTGAAACATCTAAAAGAAAAAAAAAGCTGTCACTAGTCAGCATATGCCCTCCATCCAAAAGCAAAATGACATTAGTGCTTGTCTATTGAGTTTGCTAAATGCCCCACATAAAGCGAATTTGCCCCCCAGGGCTGGGAAACAATCGTGCAGGCGAGCGTTCCATTTAAGTGATTTGAATGATCGGAGTGCTGCAGTGCTCCCTATCAGCCAGAGAAATGGGTCAATACACTGAAACTAAGTGACATGGCTGGCAGCCTGCGCTCTCGTGGAAGACCAGCCAGAGGAAGAGGAGCGGGACCTCACTGTCATTGGGTCAGACAGACATGAATACACAGACAGAGCGGGACTAGCTAACCGTACAAGCTTTATGTGGGATCTTTAGGGTTTGCACAGTGAACTCAGACAACACATACTGAACCTGTTCTCACACTTTATCCAGATTGTTACATAGCTAAGACAGACTTCAGTTAGAGTGTCGCTAACCATGTTTTAACAGAACAACACTGAAACATTAACTTTCATATAATCATGATTTGGAGCCTCTTATATTCTGGGCACTTATAACAATGAGACTCTTTAGTAGCTACATACTGATGCCAAATATGAGAAGTCAACAAAGATGCCATGACTTACTCTCAGCATTGATTGACATTGTGTCTTTCTCCCAGGACACAACAGTGATGTAAGCCTCCACTGAGGCAGGGATAATGCACTTGAAGACCGCCACATTGCCTCTCATAGCTTTCTGGTCCTCCACTCGGACAGTGTAGGGCTCTCGTAGGACTGGAAGGAGGGGATAGAGAAGTGCATTTGTGTATAAGATGGAAAACTGCTAATACTGAGCTAAGACATGTGCAGACATTTGTAAGCAGAGAAACTGACCAGCCTTAATGTGAACATCTTGGCTCCTGATTCTCCCTGAGGGGTTCTCCGCTGTGCAATAGTAGGTGTTGTCGTGGATGAGTTTGCTGAAGCTGGACGGGGGGATGTGGAAGATCTGAAGGGTGCCATTGGGGTGCACATGGCGGATCCCTGGCACATCATAGATCTCCTCGCCGGTGGCCAGGTACCAGCGCAGTGAGAGAGGGGGTACGCCTGCGGCGGGACAGGGCACTGATGTCCCTGTGGTGCTGGCGAACACTACCTCTTGCACAGATGCATTGACAAAATATAAGCTGGAACGTAGATCTTCACAGAAAACTGTGGGGAGACAAATGAGATTACAAACAAAGTTTTTAAAGAATTGTAATTGTTACAACAAAACAAAATCCTTGCATTGCAGAAATGTTGAAATAACTAAACTGTCCACAGTGCTGTTCAACTCTACCACATCATAGAATATTGGTGATACATGACAGAACTGTGCTATACTGCATCTCTGCTTTCCTTTGAATTTAGGCCGAGTGTGTTTTTCCCTGGATGACAGTTGTGTTGGTGCTCACTGCAGTGCAGAAAGGTTGCAGGAGTGTGTAGTTCTTGTTGTCTATGAGGAGACATTGCAGCAAAGCTCTGGGAGCCAGTGAGAGAGCACACAGCACTAGCCACACCCTTTCTTCTAAAACACACACGTGTGCATATGTGACATGTGCACACATTCACAGTAAACCAAGACATACAGTCCTTTTCTGCAGCATCTGGAAAGCTCTACAGGCAAACACAGCCCAGCAGAGTTCTCAGAAACCCAGTGAGTTGTTGCAATAACATACACATTTGTTGTAAACAGATTTAGAAAAAGCTTCAGTAATTACACAGAACACAAACACTTCTTGTAGAATGGAGTTGTAAGCCAAGATGATGATCACTTTGGTCTCTCTCTAGAATATTTCATCACAAATCCAGAAAAGTCATCTATCACTGAAAAAATGAGGATCAGTTTATATCGTGACTATTTAAATGTTGGTTAGAAACAGCCCTAAAAATGGTACCCAGTCAATTTGTCATGTTTGTATAGGGGAGCATGTTTCCGAGTCATCTTAACTAATGAAGTAGGTCAGTGTAAAGTGATGCACTCCACTGTGCTTACTGTGTTACTGTGCAGAATAGAACTTCTTGCTGCTGACACTGTGGGCATGTATCCAGGCTCTAGAGCTTGTTCAATACAACCTCTCCTTATTTTATAGTTTGAAGTTGTTGCGACAATGGGAAATAAATAATAATAAGAAATGTAAGATAACTACAAACCTGCATTTATAAATATTTTCTATACATGTGCATTTTCCTATGAATTTACAAATATCTATCTGTAGTCTCAGAAGCCATCAGACTTGCTTGCAAGTAATTTTCAACTATATTCATCATTATGCTGATAATTGTCAATGTCATAGTCTCCACTTTCTTCTTGGTTCACTCACTCACTAATCAGCCTGATCCATAACACTTGTGCTCATTCCTTTATAAGCAGGTCTGTATCCCTTTCCCCTGTGCCAGATTGTCTGCTATCATGACCAGAAGCAACTTCCCTGCCTTTTTCCTGTTTTGCCTGCCTGCCTGTTATGATCCTGATCTGTCTCAGACTTGAATGTCTGGTCTGACAATCCTTGTTGTTAAAAATCCATCTTGCCAATCCCACAACTACACACTGTTGACCACACATAACAAACACTTTCCCAGTTTAAGTAAAACTATCACAGCGGCAGTCATAGCAATATGTTGCTCAAAATAAAACTGAAATGAGAACAATAAAGCACTGATGAAGTCATGATGTGTGACACGTGGATTTATTTACTCTATAACTCAGGATGATACAGTCTATTTTAAGCTGCATGCATAACTTTACACTCAGTTGGCAGTTCATTAGGTATACCTAACTAAAATTAATCATCTCATACAAGCAAAACATTCTCCATTCCCAAAGGTGATCATATTTGTACATTTTCTTCCACTGTATGATTCATTTTGATGGAAGATACCAGTTCACTTTGTCTTCCTCTGTCTCATCTTCCAACTTCTGATTGACTGAACACACCTTTCAGGTAATCAACAGTGCTTAGGGCAGTGATAGTTGGAAAACAAGCAGGGCAGGTTTCCTTGCGGATGAGGGTTTGGAATCCCCCCTGTACCTTGTACTGTTGCTGTAACATATAGCATTTTAGATAGGTATAGTAAAATGGCAGCTGATGGTATATATGGCTGCATTAGTGTCCCAATCACACAGTCATAATGCACAAGTTGAAATAAACAGCTCATATCCTAACAGCACAGATACTTTATTCTCTACACTATTGGTGTATTTTCTGCATGCTGCAACATGTCTCATTATACTGCCTAAGAAATGTCAAATTGGTGAATGTATCTGTCTATTTGCTAATGCTTTATTTTAGCTATTAAAAATGTTGGCATGTCTTTATTTGTCAGTGTCTCATCTGTTTACGTTTGTTAATTTTTTTGGCTGCAGCGCATTGAGCTTTCAGGGTAACAATAACTTATCACACTAATGGGGCCAAAGCAAAGCTGCTTCTACAGTACTCTCACACTGTCATCATTAAACAGTGTTACTGTATATTAGCTGTGAAAATGTTTAAGATTAGAATGAACTGTGCGTCTCCTTTTAAGGATGATGGCAAACTGTCAAACAGAATAAACAATACAGATTTCACAATAATTCAATAAACATACAGCTGATGGTTGAAAAAGAGGTTGAGAATGGACCTTTAAGACTAATCTAAAGTTGTAGGTTGCCTGAATAGCTACCATCAGTCATCTCTTGAAAATATTTCAGGCATCTGTACTGTATCTCTCCAGACTGTCTGCTAATGTGGCTTTCCCCTTCTGTCACCAGCATGCATGCCTGTGCGACAGCTGCCAATCCCCCCTCCCTGGAGAGCAAACATTTTAGCGCTTCATAAATTCCTAATGAGCACGCTCAAATCACCGGCCATTTCCACCCACCGGTCATTCAATCTGACAAACAAACATCGTAGCGTACACATGTTTCCGCACATTTGTAGCTATACTCACTTCACACATGCAGTACTCAGAGGGCCAGGCCTGCAGGTGTTGAAAAGCCAACAGTTGTAGCTGTCGACAGCTACAAGACTGTGGTGGTTTTATCTAAGAGGTGGCAGGAAAACGCAGGGAAGCCATGACATAAGTCGCTTTTTTTATGGCCTGACTGAAACTTTATTTACTGTACCTTCAAAATACTGACTAGAAGTTTAGGATAGTCAAACACTGAGGTGTCATATTTCCAGTACAGGAGTAATTTGACAACAGTGAAGACCTCAAAAACAAGTCTGTGGATCAATATGTATATTTATTTTCCTATAATGTGTGTACACAGAGTGAGTCTGTCTTGTTTAGTAGCTGATATCTGTTATGTATCCATAACTGTATTGTATTCATTTTGAAATAAATTAAATTATGTAATTTAATTAAGTAATTTGAAAACATGTTGCAAAACCCACAGCACAGAAGGAGGCTTTAAGATACTGTATCTTCATAAATATGCTCAAATCTGCTCTCTGCCTACAATAATACACGGAGAACATCTCAGGGGTTAATTTACAGCCTTGTTATCACACTGAGTAACAGCTTGTCAGCGGTTTTCTCAAGTAGGAAAAGCTGCCATCAAGATGATCATAAAATCTCAACATCTGTTGAATATCTGGGAAGCTACTGCGACTGTGTGACTGATGAGTGGAATCACTCCTCCACCATGATTTAGTTTACCGAGTTGCCAACAAAAATATTTCCTCCCTTTTTTAAAATACATTTTTAATAATGATTTCCTACACAACAGAGTCTCTTGGAAAAGCACAAACAAACAAATCTATGTTACTGTTAGACTGTTTGTTGGTCCATGTCATTCGCAATGTATCATTCATACTATAACACTGAGTAGAAATTAAAGAAAGGGACAGAAACACACTGAAGACTTAAACCTCCTGTTACTGTTACAAACCAAAGGTATAAATGCTTCAAGTTAATCTAATTTACTCTCTGTGCTGTTCATTTTATTACTGTCCACAAGCAGCTCTTTTATTTAAGTGTAATAATACTTTATGTACAGGTACATTACAGGCATATATCTGCACCTAAAATAACCAAATAAAACTGGCAATGGAGCTTTACAGTGGCTTTACAGGGGTTTTAACTTTTGGAACTTACATACACAGTAACAAATGTCACACAGCTTTGGCTACTGAAGGTAACATTAAACTGGATTGCTAAACTGATTTTATGGCTGTTTGTCTTTGCTGACAGTAGAGAGCCACACTGTAAAGAGCATGTTCTGCTGACTTTGTCATGGTGTGTTAGTAGGGAGACGACTCAAAGGGAAATACTACAGTATTACTGGAATGTTGTATGTTATCTGTTCAGCTCAGTATTTGTTTATATCTCTAGTACAGTACAGACTGACAACTGAATGGTTACATTTCATCATAATCATGCCTGTGGTCTGAGATTGAAAGGTGATTGTGAGGAAAAGAGGCTGCCTAATAACTGCTTTTGTCTCAATCTACTTTGTGCCAACTCATGAAAAATTAAGACCACCGTCCATTTCCGGGTGGCTGATTTGTTAGGTTGAGAAAGCCTGATGGACGCAAAACCCTGCCAGACCCCAGTACTTCATATAGGTACAATAAGAGTGCATTTATTTTTCAGTAGAGTTCCAAGAAAAACTGTGAAGACAGGGGTTGAGTGAGGAGGCAAAAATGCTGGAAAGCACTCAGACAGTATCACACAGAAAGAAAAATGAGAGAGATGATGCTACAAATGTGGAAATTATGCTCTGTTTTTGTTAGGTCCCACAACCTTCTGCAAATGTATACTTACTGTACTTTACTGTGCCTTCTCCTTCTCCATACAGTAAATTCTTTTTCAATGCTCTACTCTGTGTGATCATATAACCTTCATCTCTCCTTCATGCTCATCTGACCCTGTCTCTCACATTCAGACATGCTCCTCCTTTATACAAGGATACGATTGCAAAGAAAACTGTAAATGTGCGAAGAAACATACTAAGAGGAGGTCAGCTAAACCCAGATGTCCACATACTGACTCTCCTGATTTGTATATTATCATCCACTGAAGCTGCTACTCAGAGCACTGCAACTGCAGAAATATATATAAAAACAACAAGTACAGTATGCTGTGACATGTATCATCTTTTATCACATATTACACATCTGACTCAGGTGACTCAGGATTTGTTGGGTTTTTCCTTATTATTTAATTGTATAGTAAACCTTACACTGTTAAGTCCCTTGAGATGACTGTTGTTATGATTTGGCGCTATATAAATAAACTGAATTGATAATTGAATTATTACTAGGCACTCCTTAGTGTTTATTAACTATGACTATTCACTGACAGTTATCTAATAAAGCAGAAAATAAATAAACAGCATAATTTTGGGGATTTTATTATAATATTCAGTTGTAAATTAATAGCCCAAGACCCGATTTATCATAATGCTTGCTTGCAAGCAAAGGAGACAGCATGTGGGTGGTCGTTGGCTGTCATCAAATGTGTCTGTGTACACCACCGTTAAATAATAATCTCATTATCAGCTGTCATAAAATAGGAAGATGTAACATACAAATCCCATCTCACAGATATGTAACACTTGGTTTTGCAGAGGGATGAAACACACTATTGAGCATCTATTGATAATACTGGGAACACAGTAAGATCAAAACAAGAGCAAACTGAATCTTGAAACAGGAGATGAAAGATTTATGTGGACTATATCAACAATCGGGCAGCCGTCAGCCTGGTTGCCAGATTAAGGCTGCAGTCTGCAGCACTTTGCTCCACATCTCAAAGGATATCTGTCTCTGTTGATAGTGCTGGTTTTCTGAATCTGAAAAGTTATTTCTTATTTTCACTCCTACCAATTAAAATTGTTATCCCATGTTGCACAAGGAAAAGACATTTTTCATTATGCAGTTGGTAGTCATTTTATTTTCCTAGTGAATTTCTCAAATATACAAATTGTACAATCATTCAAGTCTTGCTATCTCAGTTTCCTTGGCATCACATGTACCACTACAATATTCTGCTGAAGGAACACCAATCCAGTTCCTGCCTATCATGCCCACACACAAGTGCTCTGCTAACAGTCACCATATGCCAGCGTGTGCAGAAGCCTGTCTTAATCGACATCAGTTTCCCATGAGCTAAAACCACAAAGAGGAAAAAGTGATATTGCTGAATTATGAATGTCATGCATCTATAATAGATTGACTCTCTCTTTATTTTTCTTCTGTTTTCTGTCTTGGTAAAGTTTAGGGGAGGCGGGTCCTGTTGGGTTAGTGAAGTGGGCCCCTTCTTCTTGCTGTGTGAAATAATGCTCAGCATAGTCCTAGATGTCAGCGCCTATTGGTGCCAGACCTGGCTGAAGCCTCTTATTGTGGATTGTAGGTGACTCCTAATGCAGTCCTCCCAATTGGGGAGTCTCTGCTACTGCTGTAGGAGCTCAAGGGCACCAGACGTGCTTCGGTCAAGGAGAGTGCATGCAGGCGTGTCACAAAGATGTGGGGGGATGAACATTAATGTCTGGGCGCCCACATCGAGGCTGACATGGGTTTGGCTGACAGATGAGACAGTGAGGGGGCTTCACAACCAGAAATGCTGCTGGTTAGGGTATTTGTTAATGTGGCATAGATATGTTTCAAATCCTTTAAAACCAAATATGAGCATCTACCAGTTTGAAAAAGTACCGTCAGCTACAAAGACAATCAATTTTCTTCCAATAGACCAGGCAAGCCTTTTATTTTCCCTGTATTGTGTGTAAGACCTGTAAACCTCTGATAATTCCATCAGTGGTTGCTTCCAAATCACTCAGGCTATTTATTTAAGTAAAAATCTGATCAATACAGGACCCACTAACACACAACGTAAATGGTCCCATGCGTTAGCCTGTGCATTAGCCCACTGATGTGTCAGAGGCTTTTTGCTAAGTCTGTGTTTACCTCAACCCATTAATCAACCATAGATGAATGTGCTTGGAGCCACTTGTTCTCTTGTTAAAATGACAAAATACTCATTGATGCTTTATCTTTTTTCGTATTGTACTGGTTAATTGAATTAGCTTCTGCAACACTGAATTAGCTATTAGCACCAACATGACTGCCCGTTAATGTATTTAAACATTAGAGTCCAGTTAGGTCTAAGCCACAATGTGGCCCTCACCAGGTCACAGACCTCTGTGGTACTACAGTGGGCACCAGGGCATCGAGACATTAGAACAGCTCCACTGGGGCAAACAAGCACTGAGCTACACTGACAGCTCATGGCAGGCGATGCAGGTAATTAAGGCAGAGCTCTGCAGAGACCGCCTAGGGAGGGGAGAGTAGGGCTGAGGGTGTGGAAAAGGAGGAGGGATTGGGAGCGCTGTAGATGGTGTGGAAGAGAGGATGGCCTCATGAGTAAGCAACAACCCCCCAACCCCTACAGCCACTGCCCCTCCCCTCCTGCCCTCCGGGCTTACACAATAAGCAGTAAAGAGAAGTGTTGTCCCCTCACTCCGCCAACTCTCCGACTCCCAATTTGCCCTCATGAATAATGTTGAGCGAAGTGTTCAGTGCCATGCAGCCACTATGTTAAACCAATGATACCCTCCTCTGATGTCAACTCTCTGGAGGGTGAAATGAGAGTCACATTGAAGAGGGTTAGTTGATGCATATGAATGCTCATTTACATAAGCGTTAACAGGAGAGGAGGGAGTTTCCCATGTACTCGGTACTCTGAAGACCTTAATCAGCTACATCGCCAAGGTGGAAATGGACAGAGGCTGAGAGAAATAAAAGAGAAAGATGACTAAGGAGTAAAAGGGGGGGGGGTTGTGTGAGTGAGTAAACAAGCTCGAACTGCTGCCACTGAAGCTAATATGCATAGGCACATCAAGAGAAAGAGAGAAAGAGGTAAAAACAACCATACCGACAGTTATAATGCTCCATTACCCATCCTGAATGACACAGCATTGATATGGCAGTGTGTGCCTGATGTAGCAGATTCTAATATTATTCCACATGAATATCAAAGTATGAATCAGAGCTATGCTGTTACCTCCCAAAGCTCTGGAGCCACTTGGGCTAACTCACATACCGCATATAAAGCCAACCCATTACATGTATCATTGTCCTTTGATACAAATTGATCGTATTATTACTAGAATCATAAATAATGTGAATCAACAGGTTCTGTTGGTTTGGTCTGAATGATGTTTTTCTAGTGGAAAGATGGCCATGACACTTTGTACAGACATCCCTGGTCCCAGAGTACAGATGATGCAGACTGGTGATCCCCCGCTTCTCTTTAGTACCACCAGCAGTTCAAAGTTTAACATATCAAAATTACCAAATTATTTTTCATGAATTGGTAGATAATTCTTCATCCAGGATGATCACTCTTACTGACATTTGAATATCCACCAAGGTTTTCCTTAAGTGTCACCATATTGTTGCTGTTCAGCTCCACAAATATTATAATGATTATTTGTACAAGACTGAATCTGGAAAATACTGGAAAACTTGTATGGTTATTTACTTTCCTCCCACAACTGAGATGAAAAGACTGACACCACCCTTTTATCCATACAGTAAATACCTAAGGCAGAGTCTGTGGTCAAGTAGCCTGGTAGCATAAAGACTGTCAAATCAAAACAACATGCAATGCTGACACACTGGGAGGTTAAATGCTGGAATATTTCTACATGGTTGGTAACTTATGAATTATACAGTGAGCCTAATACAGTAGATGCTGCTATAGTTGAATTGAAAGATTTCTTTAAGATAGATTTAAGATTATTTTTTCTTATTTATAGATAACTTCAGAAAGTGCCAGACAGGCTAGTCCCATGTGTTGCTGCAGGATGTACTGTGTCATCCCATTCAGCAAAAACATATGAGAGAGTATTTCCTGAAATGCTAAAACGTTCTTTTAACTTTTGTATTTTTCAGTGTTCCCTTTTCTGTAAGTAGAAGTTATCCCACAGTAAAGGCATTTTAATGAGAGAATTTTAAGTTAGAGCTGTTAGTTAATGATGTACTCACATGAACAGTTCTACAGCACTTGACTCAAATTTGTATGTCACATACTGCAGCACAATATACACTGTGCATGCACTTAGAGTGGGGGGAAAGTGGCATTATTTCTATTTCAGTGAAATTCCTCCCACCTCTACTTGCTGCACTGTCAAGTGCAACTCTGACTGAGCTGATAGAGAGGGAGGAAAAAAATGGAGGCGGGGGGTGGGGGTCTCAGGTGAGTTGAGAGGGGGGACATTAAACCCAGCAGGGAGGGATGAACGAAGAGATTAGCTGAAGGAGGAAGGCTGACAGCTTGAAGATCATCTTCACACAGTATTATACTACTGCACAACTCAGTCTATCTTATGTAGATCTACCAGACCAGAACACACTATTCATTATCTCACATTACAACATGAAAAACAGAACCTAACTAGTGCATGTTTTTTCTTTAACTGTTATTTATAAAGAAATGTAATTTGATTTGACATATGAGCAAGGGATTGTGGTGAGTAAATACACACACAGGCCATGTGTCCACTTTGTGTGTCTAGTCTTTCTTTTCCTTTTGGATGAATTGTGTAAAAAAGAAGGGTCAGTGATGCTATTCTGTCTAATCAGAGTGGCTGCACCTTTTCCAAACCCTCCATGTGAGGCCACGTCTCCACTAAGAGAGTTGTGTGCACAAAGACAACAATCAGCACTGGGGAAGCAGTGAAATTATGTACTGTAGAACTCATAACCAATACAAAACTGATTTTCTTCTGAACTCATTTCAATGGTTCAGGAATGCATATTGTTTCATACCTAGTGTACTAATAAATAATTCCCATGATTTAATTGTAACAGATGAACAGAATATACAGTAACATTGCCAGGGTCACTCATCAGAGTACACAATTAGATCTTTGAATGTGTTCCTGTGTGTGGCACTGTCATACACCAGCGAGGAATATTATTTCACTGCTCTGTTGTTTCGCATTTTCTGGGGGTGGCAAGAACGACAGCCATTTGCAGGGGAGAAACAAAGAGGCGAACTAAGCTGGCACTTAACAGTGCAGGGCACGTCAAAGTCCTGGGGTTAAATGGGATTGTGGGTCAGATGACTAGACATTGTTGCCTTTCTGCTCACAGCCATCCCCAGCCTCAGAGAAATATCAACCCCCCAACACAAAACACTCTCCTCCTCCATGCCTGCCTCCCCTCCCCTCAACAGCCCTCCATTTGCCTCAAAGGCAAGAGTATTTTATCTTCAGTAACCCCACTGCAGGAGAGAGACTGCCCCTATTGCTACTATGCAAACAGCAGCAAAACAATTTATTAAGTCATACGTGGATTATATGGATTTATGTGTCTTTTTGCGCATCTGACATTAGTTCAATTCTTCAATTTAGCTTTAATCAAGAGCCCTAATAAGACTCTATAATACACCTTATGATGCTAGAGATGTATGGAATCCTACAGTGAACGCACAATACAGAACGTACTCATTTAGTCCTGAAGGCTGCCCATACAGCACTGTTATAAATCACCCTGATGGATGCATGGTCAATTGAGAGTAACAGAGACAGGCAATGGCTGAGAAAATGGCAGCTATCTGCATTAGAGCTGCACTCAATCTGCACGCAGACGGGAGTCATCCTTTATTAATCATCAGGTTTTTTTGGGATTGCTAGACCACAGTGCATCAAAAGCAGTGTTTCATTCATGTACTACTTCCATCACCTCCCAGGGCTGCTGCTTACATACATTTCAGTCCCTGTCCTACTCCTGGATTGTGTGTCTCAGACCGGCTGTCTCATGAGGGGAGGGAGGCTCTGCAAACACTGCCAGGCAGCAAAATAAACATCAATGTATTCAGAACGTTTAGTGCCCAAGATTAATCAAATTATAATTTAATCATCTGATCAAACAGCAATTAGCATAATCACTTCTGGGGAAGGCCTGATAGAGTGGAGACTGGAGCAGAATGGGGCTGGGGGCTAGAAACGCTTTAATGAAACATTGGGCAGAATGTTTGAAAATGTTACACATTTCGGGCTAGAGGAACAGAGCTAGATGTTGAATGCTAATCAGCGCACTTTGGTTATGCCTAATGAATTCATTCAGTCTGCCACAGACGAGGAAATTTGCCAGTCAGGTCCTGATTTGATGTTTTTCTTGCATTTAACAATTTAATAGTAAGTCATCTCTCAGTATGGTTCAACCAAACTGGAGGAAGTCCTCTTATTTCTGAAACAATTATAAAATGTAATGTTACTGTTAGTTTTGATTTCCTTTTTTACTTTTATAATAAAAGTGCTAATAATAAATATATAATAATAAAGCAGCTATAGCATCATATCTTAAAGTAAACGGCATTCTGGTGTTCGTTTTTTGCATCTACCACATCACATTCTACAGTATAATCTGTAACTTAGCCAGATTAATTAATTGCTGTGAATGGAAAATACAGAACAGAAATAGATGGGTTGGTGCAAGCATTGTTTACAATGTAAAATAACTCTGGAGTGTTGGGTCCCTTGAAGACTCATTCATTTTGTATACTTCCTTAAAAATAAATGTCATGTGACACAGTCTTTTATTAGAATTACATACAAGGAACTGCTATTTAAAATGGCAGATTGCAGAAGTATACATGCTACAACATTTAGACTTCACTGATTCTTCTCAGTGACAATGTACAGAATAATCAGGAAAGGAAAATGAAAAACTGCAATATGAGATATCACTAGGCTATTATTGTGGTTCTGGTTCTATTTCATGTTTCTGTATTAATGCATTTTTTCTATTTAGAGGAATAGCACATTTCTTTTGCTGTATATACAGTCTGTATGCACTTCAATATAAAGATTAATCGGTAAATGTTACTTACTCTTCCTGTCAGGGATATGCTGTATATAAAACGTATAAAACTGAGCACACAATGTATAAAATCAAGCTTTGTGCATGCAGACAGGTGTCTACATCCAACAAGGACATGTAGAAAGCCCAACAGGCAAAGTTTATGTGGAGGTTGTTCCATCACAATAGTAACCACACTTTTCTCTTTAGAATAGCAGCAATAATGCGTTTTTTGTTAGTTTTTTTTTTAAAGATACTCAAGATACTCAAGAATTCAAAATACAGAAAAGTATACTAAAATCTGCGCATCATTTTCCAATTTAATTCCAGTGCCTACAGAATGATATGCTTCCTACAGCAACTGCAATCATTTGTTAAGCTTCAGGAAAGACTTACACTCTCGATTAAATATGTAAATGTCACTGTAGACAAAGAATAAAATAAACCCTGATCTTCAGAGTGAGGTCAGGGGCTGCGTTTGCCTGCTTCACAGCATTTTAAAAAGTTATTTCCAGCAAACATAAACTGTTACAGCCAATTGTGTTTGGACATACTGCATAATGTGCAGATGAGCTTAGAGAAAACCCTGTCGTTTGTACTATTTTTTGACAACAGAAGCCAAGCTAACACCTGAGAACACACTGAAGTGTGCTTGTGCTATGACTGTACTTAATGATCTTAAAAGGAACAAAACAGTTTTTAGTTGCTGTATGTGAAACAAAAAGCTGCTGCGGCACATATCCATCTCTCATGATAGTGACGTGAGTGTTATATAGTAATATAAAAGATCATCATAACTACAATTTATACAGGTTAAGATGGGAAAACGACAAGAACACATTGGCTTACGTCTTCCTGGAGCTGCATGGTCACAGCACTAACATACTGCTCTATTTTCTAATGAAAGCCTACAGACATAAAAAACAACTAATTGTCATGTTGTTAAGTCGCAGGACCATTTACCAGATGCCAGAATCTATCTTTCACTCATACTGTTTCACCTTCTTACTGTACTGTTACACATTCATTCAATGCAACTTTAAAAAAAAAAATGTGCAAAGCATTTCATAATAAAGGATTCTCAATCAATTACTGCCTCATTTAAGTAAAAAAACATTTAAAAAGCTAATATGTAAGCTTGAGGATCTTTTAATAGCTCATATAATATCTGGCTTTCTAATAATCGAAGAGGGTTGCTCTACCTCATTTGTTTTGACATCATTTATTCTGAATATATTTTGCTAAAACCATACATCACCAAAAGCGTTTATTTTGACATATGATACAAATAGTATAGTACGTGCATGTCTTGTTCTTGATATGAATCACATTATACTGTAACTTAAAGATAAATTCTGTTTCCTGCAGGATGTATTCTAGATATGTTCTGATATATTGTCTCTAAAATAGTTTTGTCTCTGTATGGAAAACCAGATGATTGTTTGAGCTTTATATACCACATGACACAAGCTGACTCTGTGTGTGTCTCTTCCCCCCTCTCTTCCTCCTCTTTTTCTGCCTCACTACACACCATCATCTCCTTAAGCATTCTGGGCTGGGTTAAATGAAACCTTTAACAGTTCAATGTGCATCCATTAACATATGCTTGAGTCTACTCGCGTCTGAACAGCCAAGCCATGGCGCAAGAACACAAAGCAGAGAGACATAACAATCTTGACCCGATGGCCACTGCCAAATCCTGGGGCAAGTCCACGTAAACAGCATGGCACTAACACTAATAAGTATTATGTATAATTAAATTTGAAAAAAAAAATCTAATCACAATTCATACACCTGGAAATAGTTTGGCTTTAAAGAGGTTTTAAAAGTACTCCAAATAGTATACTACAGTTTATAATGGTGGAGACATAACTGTCACGGTACTGTAGATTATATTAGAACTGGGCTGTGGGTTAAATAAATGTATGCATGCCATGAAGCATCACTAAATACAGTTGCTCTCTTCAGCACTAATCAAAATATTACCTACAATGAATAATCTGAAAACAAACATGTTCCCACATTATATTAGCTGATATTAATGTGCAACTGAGGAGAACTCGACTGTTGTTTGCTGATGTGTGTGACTCTGTCGACCCATCCTGGCTCTATGTGAAGTGACAGATGTAAACCAAAAGACAGTAGTCCGGACAGGCCTTGTCTCCTACTGCCCTTAATTTGACCTCGAAGCAGCACGCTGTTTTGACTGGTGATTATTGGACAAAACAAAGTGGTGGCACTAACCTCAACAAGCTCTTCTTTAGTATATAGGAGGAAATAAACATACTGCTTTGTGAATAGTAATGTGGTTCTGTATCTTCTGATTTTATGACAGCTATTATGATTATACTGTATACCATGTTATAATTGCTGCCAGGATTACGTCCAGTGGCAATGTCTTTTTAATTTAAGCAAGTGGTGAAATGGTTGTGGTGGATGGTGGGAAGACAAATGGTCCTACGACCCTGGACACGGCTGGACGTTTCATCAGTAATGGTCAATTATTTAGGGCTGCAAAACAAATGTGGTTTTTCGTTAATGGTTACAGTAACTGTGCCTTCAATAGCTCAATGAGTGAGAGTCACTTATGACTTTTTTATCCTTCCCTAATCTTGATCAAGTTTGTAAACATAACTTTGACGTGTCAGTTATGCTTTATGTGCTACAGGCAGATTCTGCTCTTTACTGCAAGATTGACTATTAAAATAAAACAACAAATGAGCATCAATAAAAGGTTTTACAGTTCATACACATATATTTTACATCTCGTAAAGTACTGACTGTTGTCAGTGTTAATATGGTACAGGGGTAACTCCTGATCAAAATGTTTAACTACTGGCAGGTTCTTAAATGCTCACGTGTTTTCTATCTTTAATCCTCCAACAGTGTTGTGTTGTGTTGTTGGAGGTAGGAAACAGCTTTCTGAGCTGAGTTGCTTGCTACAATGATCTGAAGTGGGAGAAAAATGTAGAAGGAAACTACATTTTGCTTCTACATTAGTTACTGCTGATGTCTGGATTAGGTCATACTCAAAATGCTTATGTTTTAATAAGCGGAGATACCATTTCTCCAGCAGCCCCTCGCCATCCGAAGCTGAAAGCTAAAAATACACACGCACAGAGTGATACTAAGAGCCAACTGAGGAGCTTTGCTGTATATTTACACAGCTTATTAGTGTCCAATTGAGCATGTACCAGATTCCCCCCTCCTCTGGTGTAGCAGAGCAAAAACAACATTATGCCATCTCCCCGATTCTGTCTCTTCATAACGGGAATATGTTGTTCCTATTCCATTTAGGTTTTAATAGACACTTTTGCAAGAGCACTTTAAAAGCTCAAGCACCACTGAAGTGAACTCTACAGCAAATTTTACTCTCTACAGCAGTGAACTGTTTATATCTGCTGTAGATGAGCTTGCAAATGTGTCCTCAAAGTGGGAAACGGCATTTCAGTGCAAAATGGGGTTTGTACAGTGCAGTGCAGGTACTGACCACTGAAAAGTAAATCTGCAGTGCAAATAGGTGGATTAAACTATTCTTTAACATGTAAAGAACAAAAATCGATGTATCTGTATAAACAAATGGAAGAATGAGGATAATATGAAATTAGTTGAAACTAAATGTTATAATAAAAAAGACAAAGGTGACTGGCTGGAAACAGAAAGCATTGCCAGGGTCACCTGAACAAAGTGCAGTGTTGCTCAAGCCCAAAGCCCACACTGCAGCAACACTCATTACCCAGGTCTCCATAGAGACAACCTCAGCAGCCTGTAGTGGACCAGAGCCCTAAAAGCCTTTATTTCAGGAAGCAGCATCTTTCTGTCCAGAGAAGGTGCAAAATGTAAGATTCTGATGGAAGCTGCTCATTAAGACTAATCTTTGCAGGACTGTTCGGGGAAAACAATGCGCAGCAGAAAGAATAGAGTTTAAAATCAACAATCACTGCCCTTTCAGGCTGCCTGCAGTCAATTTAGCATGGTGCAGATAGAAGCAAAATACAAAGACAGGATTGTGATAATGCACTTTAGGCCATTCTAATTTCTACTACGAAACCAGCATTTAAATCTTTGAATCAACAGAAAAGGTCAGTGTGAAATGAATCAAGCCTGTCGATATGAATGGCACCGCATCTGCATCGAGCACAAATGTAGCATTCATCACAATTACAAGTGCTGTTGCTGCCATTCAAAGTTTCCATGTAGATGCCTCTAGCAGCAGCCATTTTGCAACGCTGTTGCCTGGACCAAAGAGACTGAAAAAGCTATTCACAAGCAAAGCAATGGATCGTGCTCAGCAAACAGAGATTTCAGCACAGCATTGAGGGGGATTTGAAATGGACATTAGTGTCCTCTCTGTGTATTAAAATAGTGTCGCCAAGGAGTGTTTGCTACACCACCATCACTGTTTTTACTCCATTCTATCCTATAAATAACCAGTGCCTACACTGAACCCTTCAGCATGGCCACAAAATGGTTTTCCTGTCATCTTTGCTTGACGCATCACCCTCTACTCTCAGTTCACATTGTGTCCAGTTTAGATTTTTTAACCCATTTTCTCCCTTTCATTCCCAAATACCTCCAATATTCTTCAAGCTGATTTCTGCCCCCCAACACGCGTACATCCCACCAGCCTACCCCATAGCCCCTTGTCCTCCTCATACCCCCCCCTTCCTCACACACCCTGCTTGTATTCGCTGTACAAATCACTCACCCTCAATCTAAAAGAAAAAAAAACATGTTCAATTGCATCTTATCAAATCTATTCTTCAGGAATTTACTGTGCACAAAAAAGGATCTGGATGCTTTCTGTGACATGTGCACTTGGGCAAGGGTGATAAGGGCTTGTCTCTTTTTTTTTCCTATCCAAAATGACTCCATGTCTGTGCTTCTAATATGGCGGGGGCAATGCCA
>OMLM01002821.1:117231-128057 GCA_900302695.1 Helostoma temminkii
CAATAAATAATAAATAAAAGCATTAGTCTGTGCGCGGAAAAGAGCCAGTCACCCCAGGTGTGTGGAAAAAATGCGTAAAAGTTGGATTTGATCTAGGATTAAAAAGCGCATGGAGTTGATTGTTAGCTGCGCTGAAAACTCATTCTGTCTTCGCCGCCTCTCTCCGTCCGACGAGCAACAAGCACACGCATCTTCCCCCCGCAGCCGCACACACAAACTGCGCACACTGGTCCCTGCGCTTATAACCTGCCCTGCCTCAGAGCACTGTGGAATAAACCCTCGCCTTCTTCTCCGCAGCCGCTTTTCTCCCTCTCCATTGCCTTAAAGGTGCAGGGGTAGGGAGACTGGGGGCGCGCACAGCTGAGCCTCTGAGAAAAAACCCTTTTTGCTTTTGTTTTACTACGGAGAAGACGGATCTAGGTGTCCCACTCAGACAGAGAGAACTGTACATAAACATAAGCAGGAGAGATTTAGCCCATGCAGGACATCCTTCTATGGTTTGTGGCAATGCTGTGGTGTAGCAGGCTGGAGGAAGGATGCTGAAGGAGGGAGGGAGGCAGGGAGAGGGAGTGATGTAGGCTACACCTGACTGGATACTATGTAAGCATTTGGTGGGGAAAACTGCTAAATTATCTTAATTGAAGGAGATCAAATCCTGTCTTTTAATGTGTTTTCTGGATAATTTATGAGCCCTTGGGGCTTTTTGGGGATCCTGCCAGCCTCACCCCTGTATTCATTAATTGACCTTGACAAATATAAGCAGCGACCCCCCCAATGCACCAGGGGGCATCAAACGGCGGCCATGTCAGACATCCACAGCCCCCTGCATAGGTTCAGATCCATTCGAACACACAGGAGGCTGTGGAAAGTGAAGCTCACTGTTATCAGAAGAATAGGACTTGGTAGTGTAAACATGTTTTATTGGAAATGCTTAGGCCTGTGTATTTATATTTCACAGTTAAACTATACACATTTTACACTAAGATGGAACAATGCAAACCTGAAAACATCAACATTAAAATAACATGCAGGAACATGCAGACAGTAAATGCTACCTTATGAATCATCAGCAGGCAAACATCCATGCTCTGTTTCTCAGACAGTGTTATGATAAGAAAGTCACATTTGCAATATAGGTTGAATTTAAAATGATTTTGCAGGCAATGACACAATAGCAACTGCAGTGACATCCGCTGTGGCCCATTTATGTTCAAATAGCAGGCGAGTTGGGCTGCAGCCCTCCTCCCTGATACACTGCCTGTCTCTTAGACTTAGCATCCACATCAGACCTATACATGAACATGCTCTGCACCAGGAATACAGGACCTGCCACCGCCTGTCTGGCCCCTGCTTACGCTTCAAGCCAGGCATCCCCAAAATAAAACAGATCATTATCACTGACTCCAGCCACCCAAACCCAGCCAGCAGGAAGGAAAACGTGCGATTCCTCACACATTGTATCCAAAGTATGTCTTTGTTTGTGTTGATTTTGCCTAATCCCCCTCCCTGTCAGTCTCCTTTATTCCCAGTAAGGAGGGGGTGTCATCCAGTTATGATGCTGTTCATTGTAATGTGCATGCCACCTCCTCTACAGTGCCTGCCTATTTCAAATGGATCTTTTTAGAAAATAGTGACTACCTTCTCAGAGAGCCTACAACTAAGGCTACATTCACATTAAATGCTGAACTGGACCAAATCCATTTGGTGGCCCATGGTCATTCGTCTGCGTCTGCATCTCACAGTCCTGTTAAAACAAACATACTATAGCAACAACAGAGATGAAGAGAGAGAGATGAGGAAGATTCAGATGTGCCTAAACTTCCTCATCTTATTGAATTTGATTTGTTCTGCTCAAACCAAACTGGAAGAAACATGCAACTGAACAGATTTTGAGGAAGGTCACACAAATGATATCACAGCTGTTATTGTACACACATGTCTGGTAAATCTGTGCATGTGAGGAAGCTTAGGACTGCAACTGTGTTCACCCCTGAGGTGGATACATGTCACTTATGAACACGAATGTGAACCATCAACATTAAAAGATCGAATGTGACTACAAAAACTGAATTGTGTATTAAAGTCTGTAATGTGAATGTAGCCTAAACAGCAACTCATTAGACAAACTGGCTTACACATCAACATCACTGATATTTTTTTAAGTCATGTTTTTATCATTTGGCACATTTTTTCTTTTATCTCAACTAGATTTAAGTCAAAATATCCAAATCCAAGTAATCCAGACACATTTACTAGCCACTGTATCAGAAGAACCTCAATCCAAATAACTAATATACTGTGTTGCTGAGAAAATACACCCAAGACAGGAGTACCAATTAACTTGGCAATGACCCATTTTCTCACTGGTCATGTTGATTTATTGTCTTTTTTTCATTGTCTTGTTATGTATAATCCTTCAGCCATATGGTGTCAACCTAGTGGACCGCTGGGCTACAGATATTGGATTAAAATCACTGGCTGTATGGTCATAAAGAGCTCAATCCCTATTTTTCCAATCTGTGCTGTAACTTAATGATATGTTGTGAGATTATGTAATCAAAAGGTTTTATCTGCGTCAACATTTGTGTTATTTACACTGATAAATGGCTGTACTGTTTGAAAGTGTTCTTCTGTATTAAACACAACTGCTGTTATTAAGTTCTAAACATTATTTGCCTTTTTGGCAAATGATTTTTCTTGGTCTGGAAGATGATTAAACAAAATGAATTTTTTTGCTTCCCTGCACAAATGATGTAATATTTGGAAAATATGATTCAAATAATAATAAATAATACATTTAAATAATGTAGTTTTGGTTTTACCCTTTTAGGTGAAAGAAATATTGCATTAACATATGGGCTGGCCACATTCAGACACTGCTGTTATAACTCTGCATGCTATATTATAAAACAGTTCAGACCTTACATATCTCTATCTACAGAGTAGAGGGGAGGATAAAACACCAGAGTTGGGGCACTTTAACAGTCTTTCCTGACTCAAAATAAGGCTAAAGGACAGTAGGACCATCCTGACCCCATGTATTTTGCCTTTAACTGGCCCAAGCAGCAAATTACATATACATAGCATATATTCTAATAATTGTTATAGCAAATATTTAAGTAAATATTTAACTATGTGACATTTTTCTCTCTGTAAAATAAAGAAAATTGCAGTTCATTGCACCGGGCTCCTTAAAATTATTGCAGGACACTACAGTGAATGTTGATTTAATCTTAATCAATCGTGTTTGTGCTAAAGATGTTTAGTATAAATAGTAAAAGTACTTTCCAACAGCTACTTGCTTTAAACACTAAAGGTCCCGATTCCGAACCAGCAGCTGATCTTGATATATTAACATTGTGTAAACATTTTAACTGGGAGCTTCTGAAAGTAATGACAGGCCATCTGGTGGCTTTAGCTGAGATGAGTTTTTTGCAGCCACAGGGACCATAACAAAGCGACACCTCATATTTAATCACTGGCTACTTATACCTAGATTAAAGCAGTTTTTTAAACATGCAGGAAATGCACAAAAATAGAAAATCAGAGTGGCAGTCAATGTTAATATGGATAAACGAGTAGTGGCTCTAAAAACTTTTTTTTTCAATAATGTACAACTTTTTGAAATGTTCTTTCGGTCAAGTGCCCTTTGACCTGCACATTTTTGACAGAAATTTAACAGTTGTGTGCCACTAATGTCAGGTTTAACAACTTAATGTAACTGTAATGGACCAACACTTAAACGCTACATTTCAAATGTTTGAAAGCCATTACTGAATTAATTTTAAATCAACTAGAAAGTGGTTTTCCACTCACACTGGTTGTGACTGCATTTTCACAGTTTGTCAGTTAATGACTGCATTGAAAACAGGTATATTGAATACATAATCTGGTTTATCAAAGTATATTTATATGTTTATTTGAAATATTATTATTTTAGGAATTATACATGACTGATATTTTTTTAATGAATATAATTTTTTTACTTTTATATCTTATGTCCCCAGTGTTACTCCAAAGTGCCCCTAAGGGTACTAGTACCTCTACTTAAGAAACACATGGGGCAAAGTTTAACCAGGGTTATCCAGCACCAGTCCCTTCTACTTCTTGTGGTCATGCACTTCTTGCACACCTGATAAATTTACCACATGTAGTCAGTAACATGAGTTAAGACTTTTTGGCTGGCTGTCTATCAGAAGATGTCTGAATTGCTTCAATGACGCACTCATGGTTCTCCTCAATTTAAACTCACTCTGTAATAACTGAAGTCATATCTGTTCTTAACAAACTGGATTTGCAAGGGTGTAAAACTAACAATATCCCCCTTTATGGTCAGCCACAGAACATCAGCTCACCTGATTCCCACCTTGTCTGGAGGAAAAATTCATTCCATCACTTCTCTTCTGCGTTGGCAGTTTTGCCAGGACCTTTTTTGTTACATTGTGCTGATTAAGAAACAGTGTCACTACATTGGTGTAGTGCTGCAGTTAAAATGATAAAATCATGTGTAGTTAGAGTTTCCCTGAAGACACCCACCAGCGTTCTATTGAGAAGTGGAGGCTGAACAAATGTTGACGGAGGAACCATCTTGTGATTCTCAGGACTTGGTAAAAACCCTGACTTACTCATTGATGGAATGCAAAAGATGATTAGTTGTTAGCTGTTAAGATGTGTCAGTCTGGATGAAAATTGTGAACAAAATGATCAACATCCAACAAATAACTATCACAGCTGTACTAGTAGCCTAGCCACCAGCATGACTTTCCCCTCTCCTACATACAGCACACTACATAAAGTGTTACTGTGATTAACCACCAAATCAAGATTTTAGAGGTACTGCAGGCACAAAAAATAAGGGGTTTTGAGATAGAAAGTTTAAAGAAGGTACAAATAAGATAAAGTAACGTCTCATACTCATTAAGACACAGACAGACACAGACTAAAACAAGGCCTACAGCATACATATCCCAAAGCTCAAATTGTGATAAAGCCTTGTCAGTCTGAGAGGCTTGACCAACAATATCACAGCTTATTTCCTCCGAGTAGAGCTTTCATACAACTAAGTACAAGTATTGCAGAGGTCAAAAAGTACACTCAATTAAGCTATAATCCCAATTCCAAAATGGTTGGGATGCTGTTTAAAAGCTACAGCACAAAAAATAACAATATAACAAATACAACTAATTAGGTTAACTGGCAACTGAGTCTCTCAGAAGTAAAGATGGACAGAGGTTCACCAATCAGAAAAGTTGTGTCTACACATTGTCATACAATTTCCGAATAATGTTCCTCAATGTAAAATTGCAAAGACTATGAATATATCATTATTTACAGTTCATAATATTAGGGATGTTCCGATAATTATATCAGTATCAGGTATCAGGTCCAATACCACGCTCAAGTACTCATACTCATACTCGTAAAACTTCTCCAATGCTGCACCCGATACCACTTTACAGCAAGCTGCATCAAGCAACGCAGATCATTGAGACGAACAGGAAGTAAAGCTGGGTGACTGAATGCACCCACTACCAGTTTATTCTCCTAAGACACAACAGTCCTACTCGCTTTCTGTGGAAATCTACACTTTGGAGAAGACAGACTAAACATGTCTTAATGCCATGCCCAGAAATATATATTTTATGCTGTGTTAGTGTTAGTAAAACACACAGTACAGTAAGTTTAACACCAGCAGTGGGAGACAGCAGCTACAAACACTCTATCAAACACCGGAGAACTTGTAAATGTCCAGAGACAACCGGCAAGTTGTTCAAATAACAGAAGCTCTTAATTAGTTTATTGCATCAGTTGTTGAACATACCACATTCCTTCTCCTCCTCAGCTGATGGAGCCCAGGTATGTTATTCCCAGCCGCCATTACACAGTCTTACCGAAGGTACGTGACTTTGAGCGAATTATATTGCAAGTAAAACTATTTCTGAGCTCGCACACCAGCCAAGCCAGTGCGACTGTATAATGTTTGGATGTGAGCAACTCCTGCTGTGTATTTTATTTTGTCACAGTCAGAAAGTGAACATCATCTGATTTTCCCGGTAATTATTTAAATAAATGTTTTTATAATAAAAATTGCTGCACCTGCAATATGGTTAAGTACTCGTATCAGTACTCGTAATTGGCAAGTACTCAAATGCCAATACTCGTACTTGTACTCAGTAAGAAAGAAGTGGTATCGTATTCTATTATTAGCAGTCTGCAGTTCAAAAGTCTATGGTGGTGTATTTGTTTCTATGGAATGGGCAGCACATCTAAAAAAGGCTCCATCAATACTGAAAGAAATATCCAGAGATCCCAGGACTGCTGAGCAGTTAGAATTCTATATCGGACAAGAATCGGACAACATTCATTTCCCAAATCTCCAGTTACTGATCTCAGGTCCCAGATATTAACAGACTGTTGTCAGAAAAAGAGGGGATGCTACACGGTGGTAAACATGGCCTTGTCCCAACTTAAAACATGCTGCTGCCATCAATTTTACCAAAATTACCTTATATTTTTCTTAAAATGGTAAGTTTTCTCAGTTTAAACATTTCATATGTTTTCTATATTCTATTGTAAATAAAAGTTATGCTCATGAGCTTCGCAAATTATTGTATTCTGTCTGTTTTATGTCCATTTTACATAGCGCCCCAAAATTTTTGGAACTGGGGTTGTACTTGCATATGAATGCTGTTTGTTTTCTTTCACTCTCCTGTGTGGGTGAGGTTTATAGCTGCTTACAATATAATGTATGTACAAACAGAAGCCAGTACAGTGGCTGAATAGTAATATCCATTAATTTTAACTACAAAGAGCTGGATGCCCCAAGGAAGATTTTTATGACTCTTATTAACAAAATATTCTGAAGTACTTTGATTATATTCAAACAACCCAATAAAATATACAGTTTATATGATAATGTCTTAAAGATTACCACTGATGATGGGAACATCTCATAAGGAATAAGGGGGCTTTGCTGCCTAGGTCAGACTGCTGAATAATTCAAACCATGTTATGAGGTAGAAATGGAGGAACAGTAGTCTAACATACATCCTGAGACCCTCATTTTATTGGATCATCTTTGGCTCTGATGATAAATTCTGAACGTATTGTGAGACAAAGACACAATTCAAATTTAATGAGTCGACATGTCTGCAGAGTAAAGAAATGGTAAAATCGTGTTCCCATTGAGAGTAATTCCTTGCTGCTGGTGGATGGGTGGTTGTCTGCTTCCAAATAAGCTATGTGGAATGATGTTTCCACTACAGGTCATACAGGAAATGATACTCTGCCCTCAAAGCCAGAGCAACACAGTACAGGAACTGTGTCATCAGTCTGCTGATAAGCAACTTAATCCTCACTCATCTATTCACCCATCCATTTTCTGAGCCGCTTCCTCCCCGTAAGGGTTGCAGGCATGCTGGAGCCTATAACAGCTGTCATACAGGCGAGAGGCAGGGTACACACTGGACAGGTCGCCAGTCTATCGCAGGGCCACATATAGACAAAGACAACCATTCACACTCTCACTCATACCTATGGGCAATTTAGAGTCTCCAATTAACCTGACTGCATGTCTTTGGACTGTGGGAGGAAGCTGGGGTGCCTGGAGAAAACCCACGCAAACAGAGGGAGAACATGCAAACTCCACACAACTCTACCCTCACTCGTCTATGTATGTTGTATTTGTCACAACAAAACTGATGCAGAATAGTGACACCAGAAAGAAGCTTTTGCTCGGTCATTTAAAGGGTCAACATCAAACATGAAATTCATTTGGAAACACTGTGGAGTAGTGCACAAGGCCTCTATTTTCCTGCCGATGCAATGACTCTGTTCGTTCAAACACAGCTCTTATGCAATTTTCCACAGTCTGTGTTTTTTGAGGCTGCGTCTGCTTTTGCAATTTTCATGGCACCAGGTGAATTTTATTGCACCAGTGTGGGAGAAGAGGTGCAGTTTGTACTGTTTATGTAGATCAGGTGGCACAGTGCAATTTTGTCACACATTTTGTACCAAAATAGAACCAACAGAACCTCCTCAGACACCCTGACATTTTCCTGCCATCAGCTGGCACCGGCACGCACACACAAGGAACCCTCCAAAATCAGTTAACCACTTTTACTTATCAAGGGTGGCTTTTTCCTTTGCTGCACTCTCAGCAAGCATGTTTGCTCTTATGGTAAAGTTAGTTAAACATCTGTATTTTATCATACAGCAATGGGAATCTAGATACCTTCTCATATACATCCTCTGATCCTTCTCCAAAATCCTCCTGACTATTCATACATATAAGCTTACATATACATATAAGAGAACTAGTTTTTAACAATCAATCTACAGTATAAATAGGCACTGATATTTGCAGTTACACTGATCTATTTACTGTATAACACTCAAATGACACAAATGGTTGTTTTAACATGTGTAGAATGATCACACAGTAAAACCAGCCAAATATTTCAGCCGCTGCTGCAGCGATACAGATCAGCTATTAAATCTATCTTTAACTGCTTATGTATGGCAATTTATATGAATACATTTAATACATTTGTGTTATGCATTTTTAATGTTTTTATTTTTTAAATTTTCCATCTTTAATAGAAATAAAATTTCTCTCTCTCTCTCTAAGACCTCTGTCTCACTCCTTCACTTAAATGGGATAAGAGAAACTGATATGATTGGTCATTTGACTCCCATCCCATTATGTCAACACTTTGCACACGCCTCCGCCCAGAACCTTCCTTGAACAAGAAAATCTAAAAATCTGGTAGACACGTAATTTTCAACTAGTTTAAGTACTTAACAGGGCTAAAAACAAAGAATTCCCCTTATTGGGTTCCATAATCACCTTAGCTGATAAGGTAGTAAATCACTGAATGAGGAGTGCTGACCTTAGCACACTACACATTAATTGCACTCATTGACTTCTTTGCATCAATGTCCAGTCCTGACAGAGTGGACAGTAGGGTCATCCAGAGGTAACTATGGGACTTCTGGATTTAAGTAGTCTTATACATAAATACAAGGGTTTCTGAGGCAGTAAGCCCTAAATTATAATTGTGATTTGTAAATACTAATGCTGTGTTGTAGTGTCTGTAATGTTGTTGCACAAAGTTTGGCAATGTGGCATTTAAGAGTTTTTAATACAGTAAAAGTTTGTGGCATACAAATAAAAATTTGGTATTATTAGTAAATGGTACTTGATCAAAATGTGTCATATGACTCTAAGCGACTGCAGCTCAGACCCAGTCCAAGACTGGACTGAACAAAATATTTCTTTATAAAATTATTTAATTTGAAAATTAAATTAGATTTGAATCATTCATTTTCAGTCCAATGCATTTTGCAATTTACTAAAACCTTCAGACTTTGACATTTTTTATACAGTAATTTCCTTCACAATTTCAGGCAACCCCTAGACCCCAAAACACATTCTATAAATCAGTCTCATTTTCTCGTAGCTTGTTGTTACGTACTTTTGGATCACCTAGTGTTGGGCATATCTCTTTAACTGTATGGTCAGACTTTCAGAAAAGGATGTGTGAACATGTTTCCTGGCTTTCCATATTTTGGTATAATACAGTTTGTTTATGTTCCTGCCACTTATGTTCATTTTATTGTGACTGTGACATTACACCGAGCAGAGATATCTAGAAAGCACAACACAAGACTGGTTGACTGTCATTCACAAAGCAATAGTAAACATCTTAGAGTTAGGCTCTTCTGGTCTGTAACTGTCCAACAATGGGGTGGCAGCGTTGCTTAGTAACCACAGCACATGACTGACCTTATCGGTGCGGTCATAAAAATGTATGAAGTCCTTTTATTCATTTTCCCTCCTCTGCTGTGCTCTCTCCCCTGTCTCTCTTACACACACACATATAGATACACACACAATTCAGTTCCTAAATGCATTGTTCTTGTGTTTCTGTGTGTGAGAGTGAGCAGCAGTGTGTATCTATATATGTGTGTATCTATATGTGTGTATAGATACACACACAATTCAGTTCCTAAATGCATTGTTCTTGTGTGTCTGTGTGAGAGTGAGCAGCAGGCTGGTAATAAAGGGCTTTACCTGACACATGCCACAGACTGCATCAAGCAACGTGAAGAGAGTGAAGAGGGGGAGAGCATCCAGTGACAGGAAAATCAGCAGTCATAGTCCACAATGGGAAAATGCAGAGGCTGCAGTGTAGGAACAGGTTCTATTATGTCCTTAAAGGCAGAACCACTACAGATTCAAGAAATATAATGATATTTGGATTATGCGTTGTGTAACCTATGATCTGGGTAGCTTTTAGTATCACATTACTGTGATCTACTTAGTTGATGTAAATCTCTTTAGTTTACAGTGTTAATCCCCAGAATATTTATGGACCTGACCAGACTGTTACAAGCCAGGAGCATCACAGATGATCCCACACAGGACGTTAAGCACAACGTCTGTTAGCTCATTGACACAGTATCACAGAGACTGGCTTTCTTGCAAAGTGCTGCTCTGTTGTTTCCCACAAGGAGCACAGATGTTAGCCTTGCTGTCACCATCTTTTCGCACTGCCAACATCTGCACAGCTGTGCTGTCGGCTGGCATGCACGGGTGGAAACGCCACAACCATGCTTTTGCACGGAAGACAGCTAGGGGCAGGTCAGCGCAGATGGCAGGAGGGGGTGTCAGGGGAGTAGCTCAGGGTGGAGGAGGGTGGCAGGTATAGAGGCTGGGGCTCCCATCTGGCCTCGGTGCTGGCACTCTGCCCTGGGGCATCTTCAACGTTTACTCAACAGAAAGCCTGTCAGGAGTTAGAAGTCACCTTGTGCAAAATGTTGTA
>OMLM01002822.1:10864-22183 GCA_900302695.1 Helostoma temminkii
TGTGTTTTTCTTCAGATTTTTTGATATATGAAATACTGAGATGATAACCGAGCAGAACACGTTAAATCACAAAATCTCTCCCTAATGAGAAGGAAACTCACAGATTTTGTCACACTGGGCAAAGACATTTTCTCTCACTCAGATCTAAGATATAAACACACACCCAGAGACGTCTCGTCATTGATTCAACCTCCGATAAGTTTCGGCCACAGAGCGGAGGGAGTGATGAAAGACAGGGGCAATAAGAGATAGACAGGTGGGAGAGATAAGGAGAGATGGGGGAGTGAAACAAGATGCAGCAGCAGGGCGGGGAGTCATTTTGGGAGAAATTTGTAAGTTGTTATCTCTGGATTTAATGGGGCTGTTGAATATAAATTCTGAGTGTGTGCCTGTGTTTGTGTTTTCTCTATCTCTGTGTGCGAGTGTTGTCATCTATCTTTCAGCACCTCCTTATTTATTCCACCTCTGTAATTACTTTTCACCTCTAAATCTTCTCTTTTATGTTTTTTATTGCATTTACTTTACCTACTTCTAATCAGAAGTTAAATCTGCCTGTTAAACTGCATTTTCCTTCTACAGACCATGAACTACAATCACTTCTGTAGCCATGCTCACACTGTGAACAGCAGTGTTGATCTCCTGATACAGACTGTGCAAAGTCCACCTAATGGTTATTAAGACATTGCAGACATCGATGCTTCCTAGAGGATGATTTCTAATGTCTTTGGTGATCCCCCCACTTTCCCTTTAGCGAAACTATGAAGTTGACATTTGTGTTTTTGTGAAATGTCACAACAGTTTAAATTGCCGGGAAATTTCGCACACACATCAGTTCTTACATTTTGCCGATCCATTAACTTTTCATAATGCCATGATCGTGTCATTTTTTTCCCAAGCCTTATTTCAAAAATATCTGGTTTCCTGACCTGTGACTTCTCAAATTTCCACTGCAGACAATCTGAAATGTGAAAGCATATAGTGTACAGATGTAATTTGAAAGCGTGCATAGTGCCAAAACTGGATTACCTGGATGAAATCCAGCCATCACCTGTGCATTTAATTTGATACAGTATGTAAAAACAGCAGGTGTGAAAAGCGCTTAATCTTCTTTAAACACAGCTCGATGTGGAAGCCTTTGACTTTGCCTCTTTTCATTATGACACCATGTTGTGAATCATCCCTTTTTTAACACGCACATTTTGTACCACTGTGGTGCAGTTAATCCAGCTTGCTAATGGATTTATCAGAAAAACACCACAACACTGCACTCAAGTTTACAGCTTAATACTTGGAGGCATAATTTTAGTGACCGGCAAGAACTAAAAGATCTCTACTAACTAAACGGCTGTGCAGGCTGACTATCATGTTAGTGAACATGTTTTCAACAGTGGTATTAGAAAAACTGTAATATTTGACCACAGCAAACCTAAAAATACTTATACTATTTGTTTAATACTGCTCATTTGTCCCCTCATCCTCCATTTTTATAACTCCCACACCTCCTCCCTCTTTCTGTGTGAACCTGAGGCAATATTTCACATTACCATGTACACTAGTTACAGGAACTCTGGCTAAATACACCTCCTGCTGCACTAAGGGGTCAATGCACACAAACATATTAGCTAGCATACACCCACACACATACACACAGGGCATGTAAAGCTCATGTAAAGCTCAGTCATGCATCGTGGCAGATCCCAATAGCTGTTATATGTGTACACAGAAACACACACACACACACACACACAGAAGGCACATGTGGTCGCATACATGCACAATGACGCATACATCACGGTGGCATGCAGGACTGTGTACACACACACACAGAGATGGAGAGAGAAAGTCAAGTAATGTTGACAGCGACCCTGCTATTTTTAAAGGGCACACTTCACAAGATATCATCTCCTCGTCATTTGTCCTCAGGGGTCTTTGTCTATTAACACAATCCACCCACACACACACACACACACACTGATTACACACCATAATAGATACACAAATGTTGTTAAGCACTGTATAGTCACAAAAAAAGGACGCACACACACGCACAGTAGGGGTTAATGTCCCATCTCTCCGGATATGTGTGATGGCTTCTAGTTCGAGTTTGGCATTTTTCTTTGTTGGTCATTATTTGACTTTCACAACACTGTCAAAGCATTAAGAACTCAAAATGTATTTGCATTTAAAATTTTCAAGTGTACAAAACATAAAACCAACACCTACAGTACTGTTGCCACCTTTATTTAAAATCTTTTTCTAAACAAGACCATCTCCTGGATAAGCCAGTCATATGTAATTCATCATTAATATGAAGTGACCCAAATAACATAGAAAACCAGAAGAAAAGTGACGAGACACTGAGCTACTGTGATTCCTCTATAATATGTACAGGTTATGTCATATATTTGGGTAAAAGCAGCCAAATTCACTTTGCTTTACTTGTCAGAAACATAAGAAGCCAAAGCCACGTGTCAGCTTTAAAGATAACTCATACTGGGATCTTCTAGACTTCCTGACCCACAACATGGGAAAGCAGGATTCTTCTGCTTATTAGAGACACACACTAAATACTACATTTGCAATTTCCAGTGTGATGTGTTATGGATAGTTTGTTGGCACCCACAGTTTGCCCGAGGCTGCTGAGGCAGTTTGTTAGTCAGCAACCCAGTGAGATTTTCATTTGTGGGGCTGGTTCATCCACAAGTGAAGAGTTTGTTGCAGTAGTACGAAGATTCATATAGCATTGTTGAGAATCAATACAGCATACCCAAACATTTTCAATATTTTCTATATTTTCTTACACCTCTAGAACAGAACAGAACAGAACAGAGTAGAACAAGAAGCTTTGAGATTAGAACATGCATAAAGTAGGTGGCTCTCAGTCAAGGATGTGGAGGATGTGAAGTGGAGTTCTGTGTGTTCTAACAAGACAATGTGGCAGCAAGTATCAGTGAGCGGGGAGCTTCTATACTGGGGTAGAAAGAGCAGAAGAAGCTGCAGGTGTCTAGTTGAGTAGACTGCATTAAACGTCCCCTCTTACCTTGACTTTATCTTATAAAACTGCATCAACATTACATGTAATTAAATCACACAAAGTCAGTGTTTTGGGCTTGATAAAGCATTGCATGAAGAAAGTTTAATCTGTGACAAATCACTTTAATAACTATGACAATATGAATATTACTGGTATCAAGGTTTTGCTATTTACAAAATTATTTACCCAACCAATTAATTTTTATCAAAGTTAACCTTGAATCAGCCTTCTTCTTCTTCAAAAAGAAATATTTACTAAATCTGTTTGATTTGTGTCATTAAAAGTTATGAAAGGTCCCTTTTATAACTTTATTTGGGCTTCATTCATGTGTTAAAGTTCATTTTTATAACATAAATGAGATAATGTGTGTATAACAGTTTGTGTTAGCGTGACTCTCTGGATCAAATAATTCACCAAGGACACATTGAGAATTTCAGTGCCTCTTCTCACCATTTAAGGAACCACAATCTTTCAACCTTATCTCTATGCTTTTGTCATATTTATGCCTTTATACTCCATTGCACTTGTCAATACTGTAGACAGGCTCTGTTTACCGCCCATAACCCAACACCTGGTGATGCAAGCACCCATCCAATGGCAACAAGACTCATTTTAGCTTTAAGACCTGTAATGCTGCTTTTTATCTGTTAAGACATTGAGATTTTGAGTAAATTTACTTAGATGGGTAAGAAT
Organism: Helostoma temminkii; assembly: GCA_900302695.1. Classification (NCBI taxonomy): domain Eukaryota; kingdom Metazoa; phylum Chordata; class Actinopteri; order Anabantiformes; family Helostomatidae; genus Helostoma; species Helostoma temminkii. The sequence continues at coordinate 14,592 of OMLM01002822.1, forward strand.
TTAAAATGTGCCGTAGGTAGATTTGCTTTTCCTCATCCTATCACAGTCTCATCACCTAAAATAGTACAGAAAATCTAAAATGATAAATGAAATCGTGTATGATGCTCTGTAATTACTGACTAATAATTAGTCTATGAAACTGTGACATAGTCATTTATTGAGAATGTTGATCATCATTTCTGTGTTATTTTACAGCTCTTTATGATGTTTTAGCTGTGTATTTCAATGTATGTTCAAAAACAAACATCCAATCAAATGTGAGAATTTGTCTTGTTCTTTAAGCACTGGCACAAAGAAACAACTAATATTTTACTAGAAATATGTCTTTTTACATAAATATTTTAAACAAACAGATTAAATTGCAACTATAATTTGTGGGAGACCTGTGTAAACAGACTCACACTATTGTCATTCATCGTGCAATTTCCCATCATCTTTCCCCTTTTCAGCAGCTTTGTGTTTTGTCATCGTTTATCGCAGAAACATCATTTCAACTTTAAATGTGTCTAGACGCTTTTAACTTTCCCCCTTTAGATCAGCTTCTTCATATCTCTTATACTTTTTGAGTTTTGGCAGTTTTAGTTTTTGGACATTTTTGGTCAGTTTTCATCTTCTCCATTGGTTTCAATGACAGAATTTTAGGTCAGCTAGAGTGCGTGATGTCACTCTCGCTCTAACGCCTCCTTGAAACTTTTTTGTGTTTTCTTCACTTCCTCAGTCAACTTTCACAAACATATTATACCTAGAAACATAGGAAAATGTCCTCTTTCACCACATATGCTTATCACTGTCATAAGCATCATTACGGTTTTTGTCCACTGTGGCCAAAAGTCGAGAGAGTTTACTGGAACGGTCCCATTAAGATTCATTCTAAATTCTGTCTCAACATTCTTTGATTGTAAATGTTTATTGTTATTGGACATTTTTGTCTCTTTGTGGTCATTTTCTGTCTATTTCCCACCCACCGCTTGCTGTATTTTTGTGTTATGTATTGTTGTTAGATGTCTTATTGAACATATTTTGTGTCTCTTAGCTGAGCTGCAGTGTGTCACTTTCAAACAAGAAATATTAACACTCATGTCATGCAGTGCCCACTAAGTCAGCACATCCATGCTCAGAAACATTGCTGTGGTCATATCCTGCATCAACAGAAATAAAATCCATTTACAAACTGGAAATACTCGTTTCCGTTTTTTGTTTTTTTTATCACTTATAGCACCACAAATCAAATGCAATATACTGTCATTGTATTGAACTCTACTACCATTGTACTGAGTGTCCAGAGTAGGAAAACACTTGCTAGTTGTTGCTTGTTAGCTGATGGTTTATAATGTGCAGCACTACTATTCCAACTTCAGCGGTAAAGACCTAATATGCTGGAAGAAAATTATGAATGCAAATGATTAAGTTTTAAAATAAGTCAGTCCTTGTTCACTTTGGAAAGTGTTTTTTAAAACAACATGAGGCTGCCAACACATTTTCAACCTCCAGTGACCTTTGTAGCAGCAATTTGTTTGCTTTAGGTTAGTCAGCCTATACTCTGAACGTTCTTATGGAAAATCAGTGTATGTGTTAATGATGAAAGCAGACCCTTAAGGCAGATACAGCAGTGTTAAAAAAGAGCTCTCTGTTAGACATTTGCCTCGCTCTCGCGTTCTGTCTGTCTCTCTCTTTTCTTGATGTTCAGCTCCCTGCGGCTTTCTTCCAGTCAAACCACCAGTGGGGGAATATCACCTGTTTCCTTACATGTCATGAGTGAAGCGAGGGTGCAATTTTTAGTGCCAAAGTTTTTTTTATTTTTTTTTAAGGAAAGTAGGCCAAGAGCATGAGGATTTTTTTTTAAGACAGAATGACAGAGAGACACAGAGGGATAGAGGAGATGTGTAAGCAAGAGAGTTTCCATCTTATTTGTGACATTTTGTTTGTTTCTTTGTTCGCGGGACAACCATCACTCTCCTACACGACAGCCGACATGAGGACAAACTCTGTTTTTTATTTCCACTCTGTTGTTCCTTTTGTCTACGACAACCATCACTGCCTCGACTCTCTTCAACTCACTTTTTATATTTACAGGTTTGGTTTTCATAAATGAATAGCACTTAACATCAAGTAACGTGCACATTACATTTATTGCATTTATTATAATATCACACAATATAGTATAGTATAGTATATTGGTCAGAGCAATGTAGAGTGATAGATTTAAACATACATTTTCAGTCACTGTCCTTCGGGCGTTTTCCTTCTCTCTGGTGTGTAACTGTCATCCATGTCTCTTTCTTATCTGTCTGACATGACACACACACACACACACACACACACACACACACACATACACACACACTTCACCATGTGCACCGTTATTTTTCCATCCTTTTCCTGCAAACTTTCTTTTGCCTAACTATAATCACGGCTACTAACTAATCTTACCCTAAATTAAACCTAATTAACCTTAAACCAACCAACCACAATACCATAATAAGAACCCTCTGAAGTTGTGTTAAAAATGTCTTCACTCCCAAGGTATAAAACTGAACTGGTCCTCATAAATATAGCCATAGGAAGCGTGATAAGAGGGAAAGATTTTCTTGAAGTTAGATCTTAGTTCCAAAAACAAGCGTGGTTCACTGGGGAAACAAAAAAGACAATAGAGGGAATAAGAAAATATATCCAAGCGAAGACACAAGTGAAAGGCTCTGTCAAATACAGAGACAGCAGTAGAGCATAATGTTGTTCTAGGCATTCAGATGACATGTTAGTTAAAATTATAGAATACAATCTAAGAAGGCTGGTAATAAATCAATGCTTTTGCAGATGTCAGAACACTGAACAGCAGCGTAAAGTGGTATCGTATTTTATAGCTCGGAAAATTTGTTGTGGTGTCAGATGTTTTTTCTTTTACATCTTGATTGTGATGTAAACTATGGACCACACTGCTAATGTCAGTCTTTACATGGGAAGAGGGAGGGATGAGGTCAGGGTGGTTGGCGGATCAAAGCATACTGTATGACAGCAGAGAATTATTGTCACATCTTGTATCCAAATGGCACAAGACAACATTGTTTTAACCAGGACCGCGTTTCCCGAGCCTTAATACTGCCCCACAGTGTAAATATTTGCAAATGGAAAACTTAGATAAATTAAATCCTCCATTTCTTGTGTCAGGCAGTTATCATTTCACTTATTTTAAAATAAACAAAATGAGCAATACTCTGTACTCAGTATATTTACTTAAAGCTGTAATATGCCACTTAAGATGAGACTTGAAATCAATCCAATCTTCTCCACCCAGGTACTTCTCCCTACTCTGCTATGCTCTTGGCTAAGCTCTGCTGCACTCTGCACAGCCCTAAAGTTATTAACTGTTAACAAGTTACAGTGCATACAAAGTATTAAGTTCAACTTTTGTCTCATCAGTCCAAAGAATATTTATCTTGGGAATCATGAACACTGACTTAATTGAGGAAAGTGAACTTTTTTCCCTTAATAAATGAAATCAGTTAGAATTATCTTTGTGTATTATTAAAATTGGTTTGATGATCTGAATCATTTAAGAGTGACAAATGAAAATATTTGAAAAAATAAAATAAAAAAATCAGGAAAGGGTCAAATACTTTCACCTATGACAGCACTGTAAATATCACTTAAAGCAAAATATAAGGACCCAACCAGAATATATGAGCATGATCTGCTGAAAGTGATTTGCACTACCTCCAGCAGGGGTAACACAGTCTATGTATTATGGATTTCTGCTTGGGTGTGATGAAAAAGCGAATCATGGTATCCAAAACATTTTCTTCTTTACAAAGATTTAACTGCTGGCGTAGATCAACAGCAAATTCACTACTAATGCTACAATCTTGATAATTGTTTTGCAATAACAACCTGAAATAAAAACAACAGCGCACTAGTCACCTGTTCACAAGTTCTGTTGAAGAATTATGAAGAGTCATGAACATTAAAAAATACAAAAACATGAGAAATAAATTTATTTTTCACTCTGTTGGATTTTTGTTTTGACACTATGAATGTCCTCTCAGAGCAGAACTGTTAAACTCACTGTACAGAGGATAAGAGGAATAAGTCAACAGCTGGGGCCTTTACAGTGGATTTGAATGAGGATCAATAAAATTGTAGTAGAGTAAAAGTATGAAGCAGCAGAAAAGAGGATACTCAAGTAAAGTAAATATTATACTTAAGTAGTAGACATACCTATACATAAAATATTGCTCCAGCACTACTAGTGAATTGTGCCACATTTACCATAACTGCCTAAACATCTCCTTTAACACACATGCACAGTAGCGGTGGCTTAGGTCTTTGTAAATGTAATATACAACAATTTTTTTTAAAGGCAATGACAAACCGCTGTTAAACCGCTGATCTGGTATAACAGTGTAGCTGTGACCAATCACACCATCCAAACAGACAGGCTACGTACACAGTGACTACAATTAGGGAAGCGGACTCAAAGTAAATGTTGATTTTTGTCACGCCGACGTATGGCAATACCACTCCAGGCTGTAATGAAAATATTGCACGGAGAGCTGAGCTGAAAGTGCAAACAAGAGATTGAGCGGAGGGAGATGGAGCAGGAGGGAGAGAAGAGGGGGATGGATGGAGTGCTGTTGCCACAGGAGAGGTTTCGTAAAAACACACAGCCGACTTTCCTGTTCAGTTTGCCAAATTACTGACGACCGACTCACCCCCTGAAGAGAAGAGGGTGTGTGTGTGTGTGTGTGTGTGTGTGTGTGTGTGTGTGTTGGGGCATCCCTCTCATCTCATTTACCAGCTTAGACAAGATCTCTCTGTCAGATACACTCACACACAGTCAGCCCTCTGAAATATTTGCGAAGCTCAAGTGGGGAAATCTCAAAGGATTATCCCCAATAACCTGTTTAACTTAATCCTCATCTCACACACATGAATAATAAATCTCTTTCTCCACTCTCTGTCTCTCTCCCTCTTCTCTGAGCACAACTGAGAAGCAACGCCTCTCTCACCTTACTCTCAATCACCCTCCCTCACTTCTCCCCTCTCACACACTCACTCCATCTGCTTCATGAACATGAGCCGACTGCTTTCTCTGCTTCTCCGAGCGTCTTCGAGCTGTTTTGACATATGTGCTCCTGTTCTGTTTCTTTCCACCAATCTCATACCTCTCCATAGCTCTGCCTTTTTCTGTTTTCCCTCCAGGACAGGAAAAGGAGCGGTAGCAGGGAGCACCAGCGAAGAAGACAAACCACAATAACAGGAAAAGGAAGTGGGCTGTGACCTGTGTGAGATAGGACTGTGGTCGAACAGCTGTGGTTCAACACTTTTGGCAGCTGGATGAGGAAACCACATCAGAGGAGGGAGAAAGAAAAAGAACAAGAGACCTGTTGGACTCTCACCTGAGGAAAAATCTTAACAAGCTGAGGAGGAAAAACATTAAAAAAAAATACACATTACAATTTTTTGACTGAACTTTTGAGTGAATCTGTTTACATTGTCATCCAGGAGAGCTCACTGAACACTTCATCATCACAGACTTTATTATCTGGTTCACAATGCAGAAAAGGATTTGTACAGACACCTGGTGAAAGTCAAGCAGAGCGAGACATTCCTGCCTGCACAAGAACACCTGCTGCTCTCTTTTTACATCGGAAAAACCAGCTGATGAAAAGAAGACACAGACAGTGAACCAGTAGGTGGTTTTTACCCTCTGTTGAGCTTACGACCACCTACCAGCTTCTAATCTCTAACACAGCCTGTCAAATTAGTTAAGTATCAACACGGTTTGAGTCAACAGGGGGGGCACCTTAAAGGATCTGGGCTTCATTTTGCACCAAAACAAAAGGTCTCATCACCTGCTAAGCTTCATCTTTGCTTGGACCGTCTATCTCAGCGGTAAGTTTTCTGTTTTTATCTTAGAGTCATGCATGTTGTAAGAGAAAGGATGATTGCGCAGCTGTGCTATGTGAGTGCATGTCCCTAGAAACATGAGTGTATGTGCTGCGCTAGACTGGAAACAAATGCACAGATGGATACATCCAGAGCTTTTCTCTTCAGCAAATGGCTGTGTGAATATACATTTTCTTCTGATCACTGTGAAGCAGCAGAACATGTAACCCAGATGCCTTGAAAAAGCTCCAGGCTCCTTTCCCAGTCACTCCAGGGTGAAAAGCCTATGAGTACTGGCCAGACAGTCCTGAAGAAGGCACATAAATAACTTGAAATGATGGTTATAACCACTTTTAGGGCAAGCTGTCACTGTTCACATATGTTATGCCAGTGATCTCAGACAGCTCAGTGTAGATTTGAGTGCTGTAATTGAGCTCTGTTCTCCCCCAGAGGGTGGACTGTCATTCCTGAAGACAGACCGCTAAGACCATTAAGACGATACAGGATGATCTGTGGACAGAGCAGAAAAAAAAGGAACAAAATGAAAACAGAATCCATTGGGAGGTGTTCAGCTTTTTTATATAGTGGCACATTCAAAAAGAAACAATTTTTCATCACAGCTGTCAAGTTGATATGCGGCTATTAAGTATTGATGAAGAGCATTTGATATTCCGAAGTTGCAAAGATCTTGTCAGTTGAGGGGTGTCAGTTTGTCAGATGAAGACTTCCCTGCAATACAAAATCTCATTTCATCAACCACTAATGCCAAAGAGTAAAGGAAGAGATAGACATATAACCATATTATCTTAATACAGCAAACAGACACAGTTTTAGAGGTTATTTAGATAATTTCTGATGCTCTCGTTTGTGGTGCAGTTGCTCTGGATTCTTTTACACCACGAGCCGTTTATGTTATTTTTGTCTTGCCTGTCCATGCGGGAATGCTTAGTTTATTTTCTGTGGTTGTGGATCCATGGCACAGGGTGACAGAGGTGATTTGATTTAGTTGTTTTGCTGAAAACCGTTGATACAACTAAACTCACTGGTCTAATTCCTGGGTAGAGAACTATCAGGGAAAATCCTCTGGGTGCCATCTGGGAGACTTCACTCTGCCACACACACAAACACAAGATTCATGATTAGAGTCATCCGTTCATTCAGATATATGTCAGAGTGGTTGACAAGCTGTCCAGCTGTGATGATGTTGAAGTCACTGATTACTACTGAAAAACCCAGTTTTGTTTTCAGTAACCACACAATAAGCCATCTTGCATTTGAACATGTCTAATTTTCTATTTAATATCTTTTAAATCATGCATACATATAAACACAAAACATAAAATACAATATATGTGATTGTGGATAAAAATACAAATAAAAAAAACATTTTAATTTTAATAGGAAAAAGTATTTACTTGAAAGCTCTGTGTCGTTCAGTGTGAAGAAGCTGCAAACTGATCTTTATATTTTAAATGTTTATATATCAGCACTGCTTGCTTAAATGTATCTAATCTAACTTGGTCAATCATAATATGTTCATTATGACTTTTAACTATTTGAGTGCTGCACAGCGTGTGAAACGTATGCCTTCAGCACAGACAGAGGCTGACAGCTGAGCCAAAGCCAGTGTGAATGACACTCTAGACTTGAAATTCTTTTCAGATGGCTGTTGGTCATTACTGTCAGTTTTAAAGCTGGTCGGCATCATT
>OMLM01002822.1:27696-61972 GCA_900302695.1 Helostoma temminkii
TCGATGGTTCGTGTGGATGGTGACATATTGCTACAAAAATAGACTTTGGTAATACACCTATAGCTTTAAAAGTTATCTGAAGGCAGACTATACACAGCTGTTCGTAATAGTAGAACGTGTTTGTGCACTTATTTGTTTTGGCCACTTCAGTGCAGTCTCTTGCCAGGTGATACTGCATTGATCCAGATTCAGTATTTTTTGCTGATAGCTGCATGTGTTTGTGTTTCCAGAGCCCTCAGTCTTGGCGTCATTGTGGTGCAAATGCAAATGCAATATAGGAGGCTGTAGCTGTGCACATTTGTAATGTAAGAATGTGACTGTTTTTAGCTTTGGAAGAACTGGAAACAGCCACACTGTGATACATCAGGACACTTTCTCTTCTGCGATTTGATGTGCTGTAATAAAGGAAAAAAAAAAGAAATGCCAATCAGAAATGGTAAATGTCAAACAGTCCCTTTATGGAAAAAGGCCATTTAAAATGCAGATAAAGACAGACATCCTAAGTGGTTTTAATGTCAGCTCCTCTCGCCATCTTCGTCTGTTTCTCTCTAACTGTCTCTCTGTCATGCTACACCAGTGGGTCAGGACCTAAAATGGGTCACAGGCCTATGTTTAATAGATCCCCATACGGCCTCAATAGTGATATGCTTTCAGCCCATGTCCCATGATGAGAGGCTAAATGTTTCATTTGGGTCCCAGGCTGAAAAGGTTTAAGAGTCCTGGTCCTAAACGATAGCTAGACCTCAAGCTCAGTGGCGGGCTGTGACGGGACAGTAAGTCCTTGGCCTTCACTGTGAGTCTCACCCTGGCACAGTGAAGGGGTCTGTCCATAGCTGATAAGTGGTTTTAATGTGATCTCCTCTCTCCTTTTTCTGCTCCCTCTCTCCTCTCATTTCCTCTCACTCCATATTCCTCTCTGCCTCCACACATCTCTTACTCCTGCCTCACATATTCCCTCTCTCACTCTTCTTTTACCCCCCCACTTACCTCATTCCTCTTTCCCCCATCTCTTTCTGTTCTAGGTGATGGCTTGGCTCCAGCTGTGGACTACTGGGCTTCTGGCCACAATGGTCTTGACCCTCTCTCTTGACATTGCTGAAAACTCTGGCCTTCCTCAAGAAGAGAAGCGAGACCTGGTTGACATTGTGAAGAAGGAGTCCCATCCCATCCTGTTAAGACAGAAGAGACACTGGATCTGGAACTCTCTTTATGTGGAAGAAGAGAAACCTGCACCCGTCCCCTACAAGATAGGACAAGTTAGTTAACATCATTTTGATGTCCAAAGTGCACAACTAAAGTAGACAAGCATATACAGTTTAAATCTCCTTCCTATGGCTGCTTTAATTATACTTTACTAAAAATCTGTGCATTCATTTGTTGGTAAAAATCACTCAGAATATCAGATTTAACCATAATAATCAGTTTATTTGTAGACACCTATGATCTCAAATTTTCTTTTCTTCTTTCATAGCTGAAATCGAGCCAGACAGTCAACGTGAAGAATTTTGAAATAGAAGGTGAAGGAGCAAACACCATCTTTAAAGTGGACAGCAAAGGAGACCTGTTAGTAACCAGAGCTCTGGACAGAGAGAAGAAGAGCTCATACAATCTGACTGCCAAGTTGTATGATGGGAATCACAGGCTGATAGAAGACAGGGGAGAATTTGTTGTCCTGGTGACAGATATTAATGACAACAGCCCTGTTTTCCCCCAAACATACAAGGAATCTATTGCAGAGCGGTCCCCAATGGGTGAGCAGTGTTTCATCAGGCTGTAAAGTTTGGGTTTATTTGTAGCATCATCTTAAATTATCTTTATACGCAACATTTATTTAAAACATACATAAATATATATGTCATTTATATATATTAATATATAATATATAATATAATATAATATATATAATATATAAAGTGACTTGACTGTGAAAAGTTGTGGAAAACTGGAACATAATGTTAAAACCTGTCACAGTGATTAGCACATCCTTCTGTGAAAACAGGCATGTTGGTTTCTGAAGGAACACATTCTCACCACATAATCTGAATGTGTCAAGCAGTCAACACAAGAAATGTTGGGTGATATTTCTTTGATGCAAATGATTTTTGTGAATTTTCTTCCTTCAGGAACTAAAGTAGTCAAGGTGACGGCAACTGATGCCGACGACCCCACCACTGCTAATGGAGAGCTCAGGTATTCTTTGATAAAGCCCGGAGACACTACTGCCTTTCAAATTGACAGCGAAACAGGTGAGTTCAGTGTGACTGTTAGTTTTCAGAAATGTTTATCGTCCTTAACACGTACGAGGCATTTTTACACTGATATGAGTGGAATCTGACTTCAAATATAACACATCGTCCGTCTGTCCTCATCCGTGTCCTTCTGTAGGCATAATAACCTGCAGCATAAGCACTCTGGACCGAGAAACTAAGAATGAGTATGTGGTGGTTGTTAAGGCTCAGGACATGAGAGGAATGCCCTCTGGCAGCACAGCCACCACCTCTGTCACCATCACCATCACAGACATCAATGACAACTTTGCATCTTTTAAACAACGTAAGGGGTGAAACTTCTAATCTGTTGGTTTTTTAGACACATAACAAATAGTTTGTTTTTATTCTTAAGTCAGGGTTATACACTATGAAATCTACTGTAAATATCTTGTATACACAGCTTTACACTTGGTGTGTCTTTTCTGTCTGCAGAGAGGTATATGCTGCAGGTTCCAGAGAACTTCAAGTTGAATGAGAAGATCGGCACTCTGGACTTGACGGACAGAGATTTAATTCAGAACAAAGAACCCATCATCACCATTCAAGGTGACAGCAGCAAAGTGTTTAATGTTGAACTCAACCATAACAAGGACGGCAACCTCATACTCAAACAGGTAGGAGACTCACATGGCAACTAATGAATAGACAAAACCTCAAGGCTAAAACTTCTGTTGTTGTTCTTGCTGAATTTGTTATTTAAATTATATTATTTACGTTTGAATTTTAGCGTGATTACTGATTAAAATATTGTAATTTATTTATGCTGGCTTACTGTATTATGTGATATTGAGTGGAACAGTGTCTCGCAGCCCTAACTCTGAATTTTAACTCAAAAACCCTTTCCTTGTGGTTTTTTTGATTCCTTGACTGTTTTGTGCTCTTCAAAAAATGTATTTAGGACATCAGAGAACTAAAAATGTATTTTAATGAAGTGAGCTTTCTACCAGCTTGTACCCATATGGCTGGAACTGAATCACACCACACTCTTCTCTCTGCAGCCTCTCTCATCTTCCTCAGTGGCTGTGTTTACATGTACAGAGTAAGCCGGATATCGGCCACAGTACGGTTAAGGTCTTATTCTTGTTAAGCTGTTTACACATGGCTTTGATACACTGTGAATATCCATGTTATCGTGAATAATCCAGTTAACAGAATATTCCTGTCTACCTGTGGTGTCCCACCCACAGATAAAACGGTCTGCCAGGAAAAGAAAACATTAAACTTAACAGTAGGCTATTTCTAATACAGGGAAAGGAAATGATAATCCCAGCAGAAATGTGACAGTAAGCACTGCTTGCTGCCATATATTTGTTGGCATCAAAGCATACTCTCAACACTATGTAAGTCTCAATTTGTGTATATGGTGCAAAAGTAAAAGGAATGAGGTATCTTCATGCTGCAGTGCTCTGTTTAACAAGGAGGAAAAAGTTGGCAGTTTACTGTGCCTCTTATATCCACGCTCAGGTTGTTTAGCTGAGTTGTGACATTTAAAGCATTTTCACACCTGGCATCGACATGTATGCTTGGTGAACAGGTGTAAATGCACAGAGGATTCAGATAAGCAATGCAAATAACAACAAAGGTGCAAATGCAATGTGTTCCCTGTGCAAAAACAGAATATATGTGGATGCTATTTTAAGGATCCAGCCAAATGTGAAACTGCAACAAAGTGACGTGAAGAATCTTGTGTCAGTGAGGGAACTTGGTGAAGAGGCAGCAGGCAGCCATTTGTTTTGCAAGTTAGTTGTGTAACTAGCAAGAGCTTTTGAAAATGTACAAAATATCTGAGAACTCCAGTTGCTGCTTAAAATATCACAACCTCCAAGTGACCACACGTCTTTAGAAGCATTCATAATAGCAAAAATACTTTTAGGAGGATTGTTAAGCGGCATCATGTAGTGTAATGTTTCAGTTGTTCCTTGGCTCAACTCCTTTTATGAAGCTTGGGGCTTCACATTTGCCAAAAAAGGACACACCTAAACATAAATTGTAATCATTTTTACTCTCCCTCCATCCCTAGGCTCTGGACTACGAGACAACTAACAGCTACACTTTCAAAGTCCATGTCATAGAAGACATACTTCTTTCAGATGTCAACAAGGACAAAGTTCTCACTGAAGCTGAGGTGAATATCAGACAGGAGCTATAGTCTTGCTCCACATTGGAAGTTATCATTATACTTGTCAACACAGGCATGTACTACAGAGACAATGTCAATTAAACTCTGGGTTGAATACAATGTTAAATATATATGTTGTACGTACGGTCACTTATATTTATATAACAAATATATCTAATTTATCTCATATATAGCCTATTTATAAATGGAAAGCAGGTATTGTTTGTTTTTCCATAAATACTGCACATTCTTGAGGACCACTGCAGAGTCCCAGCTCCAGCTGATCAATCATGTAATCAGTGTGTGAATGAGCCTGAATCATTATGTTGTAGACAAAAAGAACATCAAAGTTGAGTCAACTAGTTCAAGGGCATTACATTTTATATGTGTAAAAATTTGTGTTAATTTGACAGTTTTAACAATTTTTTTAAAACTGACAGGTAACAATCAAAGTATTAGATGTAGATGAGCCCCCGGTGTTCTCCAAGAGCATCTACACTTTCAGTGTGACTGAAGAACTGATGGTAACCAACATAGGAACAGTCAATGCCAGCGATCCGGACAAAGCCAAGAAGAGCATACGGTACATGGCTGCACAGACTCCCCATGTTAAGTTGCTTCTAATTGTGCATAGTGACTGTTACACTGATTTCTCGCTCTCTTTCTGTTTACTGTAGGTACTCCATATTAGATGAGGAGTGTCCTATCGGTATTAACCCTCTCACAGGTCAGCTGTATACCCTGAAGACACTGGACAGAGAGACAGAGGCAGCACACAGGATTCAAGTTAAAGCGCAGGAGGAGCCAAGTGGTACGTCACACATGAATTCCATGGCTTCATTAATCCTGTTTCTTTTAAACAAAAGAGCTTCACATATAAATGAGAACCATGTGTGTGCAGGGAGTTGGTCCAAAAAGACAATGTGTTCTTTTGTTGTTCACTCAGCAGCTTCTTTGGATTTACTGAGGGATGAGAGTGTAACACATTCACAGAGGTTTTTATAGATTTTGCGCACTGCCATAACACCTGGTCGACCCACACAGGATAGAAAGAGTAAGCAGGAAAATCACATTAGTGGCTCTCTTTGTTCACTTGCAGCTTTAAAACCAAACTCAATATTTTTAGACCAGCAATGAATGAAATCCAAAGATCTATTTTAGTGGCTTGTCACGATGTTTAAGGAACACAATGGTCCCCTGAGCTTGACAAGGTCCTCGATATACAGTAGATGTACTGTACTAAAGATAGTTTCAGTACCTCAGTAAAAGAGACAGCAAAAAGACTCACACACTTATCAAAAGAGGAATATTCAAAAAGAACATCAGTGATGTAAAGCAAATGTAAAAGCTGCTTTAATGTGACAAATAAAAACGCATGCAAATGGCTTACAAATAGAAATATTTATAGTCGGTTCAGTTCCAGAAAGAAGAAAGAGACACACACCAGATCAATATCAATGCTGATCACTGTCAGATATGTACATTATGATGATCAATGAGCAGTGTGAAAACTGGAAATAAAACCTATGTAAGCAATAATTCATATATGTATCCTATAATCCCAGTTATGGACCCAGATTGGACATGATCATTTGTTTTGCTCACACATAAAGGACAGCCCATTTATTTGCACAGATAAGACACATGGCTGCAGATAACTATGTACTTTTGTTTCTCCTCTTTAGGTCTGGAGTCATATGTTGAAGTTAACATTATTGTTCTAGACATCAATGACAACAAGCCTGATCTGATTCCTGTAGAAATATTCGTCTGTGAGAACGACAGACCTAATACGGTAAGTGAAACAGTTATAGGTGCAATGTTTACAATAGATTTGTAAAGTTTTTGCATGTGGAAATGCAGCTAGAATAGTTTGATGGCAAATGCATATTCACTGTTGCTGTGTTCAATTTCCAACACTCTCAGATAAGATCTCTAATTAGTTTTTATTTTCTATTCAGATATATAATATTTGAACATGAAAGACTACCATAAACTATAAGCGGTTTTTGGAAGAATGTAGCTTCTATAGCTTTTTAATTGGGCTGCAAATTTCATTTTGTTTACTCATCTCATAAATAATAATTGCTGTAAAATTTAAATTGCATATAAATGCAATTTGTGTCCAGGATTGATTAAACTTGGTCTTTCCTCAGGTCATAGGAACCTTGAGGGCGACAGATAAGGACGAGCAGCTGGCTGTCTTTTCTTTCAGCCTGGCCAGCCAGAGCTCCAACTTCTCCATCCATGACTATCACAGTAAGTAGTTGTGCGCACAAAGCACATATTTACCTCTCTTTTCTTGCTTGTTGCTGTAAGCAGGGCTCAGAGGAAGCACTGACCTCGGCACTTGTTGCTATGCAACAACTGAAATGCCATTTGAAGCACGCAGTGCTTTGTTGCTGAAATTTAAAATTATTTTACCTTCTCAAAGCATGATTTGGTTCTTCCAGCCAGATGGGGGATTTCAAGAGCCCGTCTGGGACCATAAGTGCTGTGTAGAATGCACTACAGCAAATATTGAAAGTAATGAGAGCAAGTAGCTTTTGGTGGACTGGACTGCAGATGACTGTGTGCATGCTAAACTCATCCAGGGTGTGTAAGTGTGGGCTGCACTTAACAAAAATGTCATGGAGAACAAATAGGTTTTTTGATATGTGCATATTGCTATTGTTTTTGGATAATTACGATAGTTTGAACATTTTATAAGCTTACAGTTTTAAGAAGTTGAATTTCATGTACACCACATGGCATTTGACAAAATTCAAACATAAAACATAGTAAAATCTTTAGTTCATAAATGTCACTATGTCTGCTGTCCATAGTCATTGATGGGCTACTGAACAGGCCAGTGGGGCATAGACCCAGACCACCACAGGGCCAGAGCCACTGTATTAACTAAGTATTAATATTTCTCTTTTGAAAGCCATAGAGCTCAGTGAAACAAACACAGTAGATGATGAATGTTAAAAAATACACAAAAAAACAACATAGAGACAGAAAAAAACCTATCACAACACACATAAAATGACCACAAAACACATAATAATGAGTGAAAACAACAAAAACAAAATACACAACATGACAACAAACTGTTAAAAACTGACCTAAACAGACACAAAGCTAAAGAGGTGAAGAACTAAACAAGCAATCACTGCTTTAAACCCTGTCAGCATCCAATGGCCCAATTTCTCATAATGTCTCCTGCCGTGATAGTCGCATCTCTTTTCTACCAAACTGGTACCAGGGCTGTTTCGGTATTTATGCACCTGTTTTTTGCATTTCCACAGCCAAATAACTGGCTCACCGCCAGGAAAACTGGTTCCAACCTGGCATCAACTCTTTGCTGAACAGAGCTAAGAACAGATTGTGTCAGGGTCTGGTGTCTGGACTATCACAGAGATTAACTTGCTTAACCGTAGCTTGATCGATTGATCAGAAGGTATCGAATTACAATTACAGCAAGCAGCATATATGTGTTGGCGCAGGAGTGTTTAGGTGTGAGAACGAACGACACTTGTACAGAGACACTGTAGCGGTTGTTGTTGTTGTGCTTGACGTTAGCGGTGCTGCAAAGGCAGAGACACAGTGTAAAGACTCTACAGCGGCTTTCTAGTCCATGGTAACACAAACTGGTTCTTAGAAGCACGACTAACCCCTAATCCTTTTTACATTTTTATAATATAAAATGGTGCAGGTGCAGAGATATATTCTGCTACGTCGTTTAATGCAGGTTTATATTGTTATACCGTATATTTAAATATACAAACTTAGCAGGGTGGTCCCATCACACCATCAAAGTGTTCTGTGACAAGGAGGTTTCTTTTTTTGTTCAAAGCATCCGGTGCCATCTGAGAGTAAAAATGTCAGCTCGAATAAACAAACAATGACATAGACGATGGTGTGAAACTCTATCAAGACGCTGATATTCGGGCAAAGGTTGGTGCTCTCTTACGTCAGATTTCCAAAGCTTATTCAGGTTATTCAGCGTTTTTTTCAGGATGCAAAATAGCACAAGTAAAACAGTTTTCATCAATTTTTATCATCACATATAATATAATACAGGAAAGCCTGAGGGAAAGTGTTACCAACTGTTCTAGTCAAATATTAAAAGTCTGAATAGATGAAAGCCTCAGGTAGTCAGATGAAAGATTTAGGTGAGGTGTTACTATTTAATTTAAGAGAAACCTGAAACATACTGAAAGGAAGATAAATAGAGGATGAAAAGGCATGAATTTGCCTCATCCATTTCCTCTCTACTCATGCCTGGAGGGTTTGACATGTTGAACTCCTGGAAAAGAGGAAGAGACAGATGGAGGAGAGCAACAGGAAAGACAGATGAGGCAGAAGTGGAAGAAAAGATGAAAGAAGGCAGGAGGAGATTGGGATTAGGCGAGACAGGTGATATTAAAGTGAGACCGTGCTAAAAGGAGGAGAGGAGGCAAACATACAGGAGGAGATAATAACGATGAGGGATACACAAGAGAGTAAAAAGAGGTATGAAAAAAGAAAAAATAGAAATGAGACTGAAATTAAGATGGGAGAACACTTATAAAACAATAATGATAGGTGAGAGAAAGATTGAAGGAAAAGAGAGGATGGAGAGGAGAAATGAGTGAACAAAGAGGCTAAAATAGAAATAAAAACAGAACAGAGTAATGGAAGAAATGATGTTGAGGACAGAAACTAACATGAAGAAGTGTGTGAACTAGGAAGAATGAAGAGCAAAAGGTAAAAAGGGAAAGAAATATCCAAAAAGGAAAAAAAAGAGGAAAGATTATGAGTTAAGAAATAGTGAAGGGAGGACAAGATGAAGAAACGAACATCATCATCAGACAAACAGAGAAAATCACAAGAATGGGCAAAAGGAGTGAAGAGGAAGGGTGGAAGAAGGAGAAAACAATGACTGAAGCTCAGGGAACTGAAGGAGAAATAAGGACAGTGGTGGTGCAAAGAGGGGCAGAGAGGACATGATAAGAGAAGAAAATGTGACATCAGAGACATCAAATGTTTAAATGAAAGGTTTAAAAGAACATTAGAAAGAGGAATGTGTGAGGGGAGGACAGAGGATAATAGAGGAGGAGGCCAGAGGAGAGGAGGTGGATGTCTGCTGGATAAGTGCTGGTTGTCATTGTGACCTTCTGTTCTCTCATGTGGCTCAAACCTGTGACCCCCAAATATCACCTGACAGCACCTCACACCACTTAACACACAAACGCTGCTTGCACACGCACACACAGACGAGCAACAAGAGCTGCAAAGTGGTGCCTTTTTAAATATTCATTCACTACCAGCTTTTTTTTTTTTTAAAAAACAGGCATGCTTTCATTACGGGCTCTCTTACACACATATATACACCCAAACACACTCCAACAGTCAGTGTAGCCTCACTGTGAAGTGACAGGACACGGTGTTCAGACCACCCAGCTACATGAAGATCAGTGCATTAATACCAGACAGACAAGAGAGAGGAGGCGGAAGGAAAACACAGAGATGAGGAGAGAAAAGGGCTAATGAGATACGGGAGAGAAGAGAGGTGGAGAGAACAAAAGGAAACACAGAAAGGACAGTGGGATGAATACAGGAGTCCAGAGAGACAAGACAGAGATGAATTCAAGAAGGAGCAAGAAGATGACAGAGATAAGGGACAAGATGAAGGCAGGACAGAAGCTGTTTCTTCTTTTATTCAGTTAAGGTGTCACTGTGCCCATGTTCTCCCACTCAAACACCTTCAGTCTCATAGATATGCATAGAGAATTACAGAGAAATCATATCCAGGTCCAGTGCTTAAAATCACCTTATTTGGACATTTGACCTCACACCTCAGATGTTTTGAACTTTAATCAAAAGCTCAGTTAACCTGGATGACACATAAATACCACTAACAGTTGTCGTATCACTGTTTTGTACTATTACTGAACATCTTACTGACATAGAGAAGCACAAAAACCACATCGATGGCTCTTTTTTATGATGAGAATTTGATATTTGGTCGTGCTGGAAGAGCCACGTGATTATTTCATTTGATCCCCCTTCATGTTTGGGAAGACACACAACAGGAGATTGCGCTAATGTGCAATATCTTGAAATATCTGCCACCGAATAGCTTGTATAGATATGAATGGGCACCATGTCTTAATCCTGTATCCATGAATCTATAAACTTAATTGATCCAAAAGCTTAACACTGAAACTTTACTTTGAAACTTAAAAGCAGGTATGTCCTGTCTTCATCAAAGCTGTTTTTAGAAGAAAGCAGATTGTGGATCTTGTCTTTTGTCAGTAGTGGAAACTTTGTACATGAAGCTTGTTCAGTAAAGTGGAAAAGGATTGAGGCAGAAAATTAAACCCATTCATGTGAAATCCAAGCTTCTGCTAACAAAGTGGTGCAATAAAAGCACATTTTGTGGAATGCATATTAGTTATGCTGATAGATTGCTGCTACAGTCTTTTAATAATACTGGGAGACGTCTGAGTGGTGGAATATGAAAAGTTTCATGAGTCATGAGAGATGAAATCATCAAATGTTTCTGAGATCTTCTTTAACAAGACCAATGTGATTTCCAGTATGTGCAAATGTCATGTTGTATTTATTTAAACTTGCCTTAAACCAAGGCATATGTTTTTCTGACAGTGTGTCTAGGTATGTTTAGGTATTCAGGGGGGTCTTTCCTGCTATTGTACTCAATGAAATTCCTCAACCAGTGGGATATTTGGGAGAAAGTCTCTCTCTCCATCGTCTTAGCAGGAAATGTCGGCCTGCCAGGGATTTGACTTATGATTGTATTGTTGTCAGGCCTGCAGAGGAGACATTTCTCTATTGTGCTCAATTTGTTTCTGCTCTTTTTACATTGATATCCTGTTCTGTTTCATTCTTATTTGTGCTCTTTGACTTTTAACTCTTGGCTTTGTCCGGCCTCCACATTGCTCTACATTCAAATAATTTTTAATCAGACATTTTGACTGACATTTTGTCACAATATTCTTTCTCTGCAAAGGAAAAGCTACCTTGATTTGTGTAGTTAAATTGACTACCAAAAATAATTATAATATAATAATTATCTATAACCCTAAATCACAAATCATCTGTCTGCCTTTATGTAACGACTGTCTTCTTGCTGTCATATCTCATATCTTGTTTCATCTGAGGAGCGAGGTGCTGTATAAATAGAATTTGTACTGCATAGACTGAGCAGGTGAACATTAGGCATGCTTCAGTCAAACAGGGTGAGGAGTCAGACAAATTAGATGTGGGTTTTGCCTCTCAAAAAGAACTAAAATTGTAATATTCTGCACACTCACTGTGGATATTTATGTGCTTCCCTGTGCAGATGGCACAGCAGACATCATGGTGAAACAGGGCCCGTTCAGCGTGGATGACCCCGAGGATTACAGTGTGGATGTGCGCATCAATGACGGAGGAAAACCGATCCAGACCAGCATCATCAAACTGTCAATCAAGGTCTGTGTGTTTTTGTGCCGTATTAAACTGCTTGAGATCATTTAAGAAAATAGAAAAAATTGAAATGTTACATTCAGCAATCTTTTGTCATATGTCAAAACCATAAATTACTGGGTTAATAATTGAATGCACTGTCCCATGTAGTCATGCCGGTGTGATGAGAGGCGGGCGCCTACGCAGTGCAAAGCTAGTGCTCAGAAGATGGGTGTGAGTGTACACGCCCTAATAGCCATTCTCCTCTGCATACTGACCATACTTGGTAAGTTTTCTTTTCTTATTTATCTCATCTTTTTTTCCTCTGGTCGGCATCTTTAATTGAAACGCTCATTTCTGAGGTTTTCTGCTTTGTACTTTTCACCTGCAGGGTTTTCAATAGGGTGGAGATAATCTATTTTATTTCAGTTTCATGATAGGGTGGGCACTGTCCAACACACTGTCAGGTGCATCAGCCAGTGGAGATGTTCTCCCAAAGAGAGCATGAATAATTTTTTTTTTCATCTTCTAGTGTACCTTAAAGTGATACTCTGCGGTTTTTACACATCAAAGTTTGTTTACAGATGTTGGAGAGCTCTACAGCGAATGCGAAAAAAGTTGTATAAAACCTTTTCAGGCTCCAGAGGGAGCGGCGTGAAATCTGATAAAGTGCCTCAAGTGATGTCATTTGAGTCTGCATCAATTGGGACTGAAGTATATTTAGTATATTGTGTTGTATTATGGATGTGGAGATTGATAAGTGAGCGTATGAGACCTGCTCTAATCTGAGGTTGGGGGCTATTTTTGTAGCATAACATGGTGAAATATGTGACCAAGCTGTGTGTGGCTGAATTGCATTGAGGGTAATGTAGATGACGAGAATGTGTAGAGTGAAAAAGACAATATCCTTGATTCTGCTACATTTATTAAACTGTCCACCACAATTCAGAATTGTTGGTGTTGATTTAAAGATATACAAATGACAAATTTCTTTGTATTCTAAATACTGGAGTATTTTTATACTTACTTTGTGCTGGATCCTACTTGCAAGGAGTAAATGGAATTCCCAGCATCTTTGCACTTATGTTCCCTGAATGAGAAAAATAAAAACATGTATAACAAAGTTTGTATAATAAACAACAATGCCTTTATTGTAAGGCCAAGAATTCATGTTAAATTAATTTTAATCTCTTATTTCCAAGGTGGTTTTAGTGTTTGTTTTAAGCATTATTTCCTGTTTATCATGCATTGTCCATTGAACTAAGACTTGCGGAAATGCACACTGACACTTTATTTTGCAAGCAGAAGTAGGAAAACAGTAGGAAATAAACAAATAACATGTTTGGAATGACAAGTGTATTCCAGAAGTGTCAAAAGTAAAATGCATTGCTTCTTGTGTGGCTCAGGGTTTGTTTCCATCTCCAGGGGCTTCTGTTTAAGAGAATAGAAAAAAAATGTTCAATTGATTTTTACCTGTTTCGGTTGTTTTACACTCTGTCAACAATCAAGTGCAAAAGACCTTCTTAAACCCGCAGAGGTTTTTATTTTCTGAGAGGAATTCATGAAAATGGCATCAATGACGGATGCAAAAAGTGATAGGTGCGTGTGCACAGCTTCACTTGCCCTTGCTCAGTGATAAATAAGACGTGTGTTTCGTGGGGAACATTCCCCCCCTGGTGTTGTTGGTTTTATGAATATTGTAGCGGTGGATGTGGAAATAATGCCTGCAGTCGTGAGCTCAATATTCTCTTTGATACCTTCGCCCCCTGCTCCTTTTTTTCTGGGGAAAAAGAGACACTTGTCATGTTGGATGAGAGGCACGCTGGAGATAGTTGGCCAAACAAGATGGATGTGGGATGAGAAGTGCTGAGAGAAAAAAAGGAAAGTGAGAAAGAACTTAAAGATGAAGAGAGGTGGAGGAGTGACAGATATAAGATATGGAGAGGGGTGAAACAGGGGGACAGACGAAAGGCGAGTGAGACAGGGAAGTGAGGTGGAAGGAGGCCGAGTTAGTGACAGAGCGAGACAGAAGGAGGTTAGAGAAGAAAGCGAAGAATTGTGGGAAAGGCAGCAGAAGAATAGAGCGGTAATGATGAGAGTTTATCAGCTCTTTAGGTGCCGTCTGCTTATCAAACACTGCCAAACACTCAACCTATTAACTATTAATACACTCCTCCACTATCTCGCCTTCTCCCCTCTGATTCTTTCCCTCATCTCTCTCTTCCTCTTTCTCTTTCCCTCTGGGTCTCTCTCTCTGCTCCCTCTCTTCCTCTTTCTGTCTCTCTTTTGCTTTATCAAACACCCGCAACGCAGGCCAGATTAACTATTTAATGCACTTGTCATTATCTGCCAGGGCCCAAAGCAATTTACCGAGCTCCCCATTCAGAGATACATTTTCTCACATAAAGTCGGGTTTGACACACCAAAAGACATTTTTCTCAGTCGTTTTTTTTTACAAAGAAAAGAGCTTCTACTTTGTTTTCTCTTTCCTCGTCCCTCTAAGTCTGATATCTCCAGAGCTTATTAAACTGCAGAGCATATGTTGTAAAAGATTAATCTGTTGGTTTCCCATGCAAACTTAAATTAGTCCCGCTCGCCCTCAACTAAAAGGCATGGCTAATGCTGCCTGCCCGCTGAGAGAGGAAGAGGGTCATATCGGGACTGAGGCTCTAGGCCTAATCTAATGTCTAATGTATCCTTCCTCTCCTACTTCTATCCTAGTCTGTCTTCTTTGATTTCCTCAGCCTAGATTGCTCCCTTTTTTTTTTTACACTTGTCCTTCACACAGTCACTGGTGACTCTCTATATTTGTTTTATCTCGTTTCCTTGTATTCCTTCTCTTCCTTTATTCTTTGACCTAATTCATACTGATCATAAGCAATGAATACATATAACCAACATATACTTTATACATTAATCTTTGAATGGACAGTATTTAAATAACATTTAAAATTTTGATCGCTAACGCGAATAACGTCTTTGGGGAGTTACTACAAATAGGATCAAGGTAGGCTGAGTCAGCCCCTCCGTTGGTGGCAGCAGGAGTAAAACAGGAGCCCCATAGTCCAGTGCTCAAGTGTTGCTTCCTTTCTTTCTTCTGTGTGGGCTGTAAGATCTTTGTAGATTTTAATATCTTAAAATGTGCTTCCATTAAAGCAAGAATAAACAATTGTCTGATTTGATCTGATTGTGATTTGGTTAAGTGTAGACAGAAACTAACTTTGCAAAAGATCATGTTTTGCTTTGGAAACCAAGTTGATTATTGGCAGGAAGTGAGAAGTGACCTTTACATTGAACAGTGCTCTCTTTACTGTTGTGCTACTTTCGTCGTTGCTTCTGATCTTCTGACAGCCAAGAGTTACAATTCTGTACTGCTGGAAAGACCTAGATATTTTGTAATGATTATATGTTAAGATTAGTCATTTTTGCAGTTGTTTATTTCTTTGTCATTATCAGGGTCCAACTTTCCTTCCCTCTCCTTTTTTTCACACTCACTCCGTCTTGTTTTCTCATTTCCACTTCCTCGCTTGTATTTACTGAATTTTTCATCCTGCTTCCTGTGCTCCCCTCTCTTTTTTCTTTCTGTTCTGAGTTGGTTTCTTCCTGTCTCTGTCTGAAGACATTCATTTGAGGTTTTCATGCTTGGGGCGAACATCTTAGCCACCTTAAAGCATTCATTCCCCAGTTTCTCCCCTCATTCCTGCTCTGATTTCTAGTCTCCTAGTTAGTGCTCCACTTTCCTTTCTCCACTTGTTTCCTGCCCCCATTCGTATTCTGTTTTATGTTTCCTGGCCTAATTTTCTCTCCTGTTTTTAAATTCATAGAACTGTTGGTCTAACATGAAAGGTGCCAGGATAATCTGTCTGTGTTTGTGTTCTGCTTTGTCTTCAGTTTTTATCTGTTCATTTTCATTTTGCTAACAGATGAGCCATACAACAAAGGGTTTTTTTCCACTTTAAAGCTTTTACATATGGCATTAATACATAAATTTCTTTTCTTGGTCTACTTCTTCCTAGTAGTGTCTTAGAAGGCCTTTTGTTCACAGCCTTAATCTTGCAAGACCAGACCTCAGTGCACAGGCTGCAAACAAATCTGTTCTAAATAAACTTTCCTCTGCTGCGTTTTTCAGTCATAGTTATCCTGTTTGTGATGAGGAAACGCTACCAGAAGGATTCTCTGGCCAGTATGAAAAACAGCGGGGAGATCCACGAGCAGCTGGTCACATATGACGAGGAGGGAGGAGGAGAGATGGACACTAACGGGTATGTAGATGAACACAAACCCAGTGCGATGACGTCTTTAATGTGCTTTTCCTTTTAGGAAAAAAAACCCATCACTAACTTCAGTGAGAGCTCACTAAATCATTTAATAATTTATTATTTGACTTTTTTTATAATTTATTATTTAAACACAGAAATAAAACACAAACTGTTAACAAACATTTGATCAAAATTCAAGCTGTAACATTGAAATATCCCTTTTCCTGATTAATCTTTCTATGTACTGGAACAACATTGTGCTTTTATTATTTTTTTGCTTTATTATTTGGGGAAAAACATCTTCTTTTCTGCATCCTTAAATTTGCTGACCCACTTTACCAAAATGAAACCGTTCAACATTCATCTAATCTGAATTTAATCCATCCATATTTAAATAGTATTAAAACCACATATAATCATATATACTATTCATATTAACTGCACCATATGCTGTCGAAAAAATAAGCTGATTAAACATTAAATATATGCCACTACTATTAAATATATACTAAATTAAAGGCTTTCTGACAAGATCTTATCTCATAGTTTAAAAAAAAGATTTTGTTATAATGTTGTATTTATATTCCTCAATCATTTGAGCATTACTTGTTTGTTATATTCATGTCTAGTCAAATTCTATGAGATATAACAAGATTGTTATATTTGCAAGTCAGAAATTGTTCATGACCAATGTTCAAACTTGATAAACTTTACTCAATTAACACGTATTACTCTCTGTTCTAGCTATGATGTCTCGATCCTCACTTCTGCTTGCCATGATGGATCCCTACTTCGCCACCCAGATCACCATCCTCACCCTTCACTCTATGCCATGGTCCAGAAACCCCCTCACCATGCTCCACCCACTGCATGCAAGGGAGACATGGCTGCAATGATCGAGGTAAAAAAAGACGAGGCAGACCATGACAGAGATGGCTTCCCGTACGACACTCTACACATCTACAGCTATGAGGGTCCTGAGTCTTTAGCCGGAAGTCTCAGCTCTCTGGAAAGTTCCTCCACTGGATCGAACTTGGATTACGACTTCCTAAACAACTGGGGACCAAGGTTCAGAACCCTGGCTGAGCTGTATGGAGTGGATGAGTCCGACTTCTACCATCAATACTGATGCAGAGCTTCGGCTAATGAGCATACCTGATGCCAAAATACACACAAACACATACACATGTTGAAATTCACGAAAACACAGAACCAGGATTTGATGCTGGACGCGGAGCCTCAAACTAGCAGACAGCTGTGTTCTACACACAGACTTAACAGAATAAGGGCACTCTTGTATCCAATTTAACATCTTTTGATGATCAAGTGAAATGAAATCAAGTTGCTCTCTTTTGAATTTTTTTTTTTTGTGATATGGTGCCAGTCGCCTCCTCCTAAATAACAACTCCAGGACATGGCATTATAGGAGAAAGTGAAATCTAACTTCACAGATTTTCAAGCGGATTAATTGTAGGTGACAGTGTGAGGTCCACATTGTGTGGATACGTCTGATTTCATCACATTGTATGATGTGTGACATCTCAACCTTTTAATTCTACCTGTAAACTCTGCTCTGGGCCATATCATGTCACCCATCTTGGATAATTCCTGGGTTAATCAGGTCACTGCTGGCCAGCCCAGCGATGTTACTCAGTTAATCATGCTACTTGCATTCATTTAATGTCTCAGCTTTCTTATGGAGCACATTTTTCATCCCATTATTTTTCAATTTTCCAACAGTGACTGTGTTTACATGCAAGTGTTAATTCAAATGCATCCATATACTTGTGCATATACACATAACCAAGTATGCATCTCCTAATATAAGAATAATCAAAATGTGGGAAGCTCACATTAACAGAAAACATACATTTAACACAATAGCATTAAACAAAAAAAGTCGGAAATACAAAGACGTCAGGTGTTTGCACTTATCATATACACCCATATTTGTGATCCATATTATTTTATATTTTTGTATAAATGGTAATGTGTTTATGGATTTGAGATTTCTGCCATATACTTGATCTTCTCTATAGTATCATTTTTAGGGGTTCATTGTTTTAGCTGGAAAAAAAAGAACGCCAAGACTTTTAACTCACAGAGGGTTAAAACTCTTGGAGTGTTTGATCACAACGAGATACCAGTTGTGTTTTTATGTCTGAAATACTAAAAAGGACGATCTTTAAGCGAAGTTCAGCTTTGAAAATCTCACCATGCTTGTCAGCCTGTGATATCTAGTCAGTTATTATCTCATATGCCCACATTATTGTAGCTTGTAGTTAGTTATTTAATATGCTTCCCTTAATGCAATCTTGCAGTGAGCCATGATATGACATAAGCTGTCTGGGCAGAAAAAGTTCAGCTGGTTCATTCAGAGTTCATGATGTTACCGTTAGAGGTGGAAACGTTAAACCACCTTTTCCTTCTCTGTGTTTTCTGAAACCAACTATCATATATGAATGAGTAGTCATTTTTATAAGTGAGCTATTTTTCCCATTTTCCCAGTTATCCTCTACTCTGAGGAGAAAAAAAAGACAATAGACAGACAGACATATAGGAAATGGCAGCACTGCTGCTCAGACAGAATTACAGCGTGTTACCAGGTTTTATTTGACAGAACCTATCATCACAGTTATTGTTGAGATGAAAGCCAAATTCTCAGAGGTCTCCTAGTTTCAGACAACTCAGGAAACGCAAAGTGACAAAAACAGCTAGTTGGACAGCTGTGATGACTCTGAGGTGGCTTTAATAACTTTAACCTCTCGTCCTTTTTGGCTACTATCAGGCCATAAAGACTCTGATCCAAAATTTGGATGTTTATTAGCATATTTTTTAATAATATATAAGGATGGATCCATTTACAGGGCTAGAACTGTTCATTAATTTACTTGGAACCATTTGTTTATCCAAAATTAACACACTCAACAGAGCCATACTGAAGTCCTCTTTATTTTTCATGGATTGAGGCTGCAAACAATTATTATTTTCATTTTTTCTTGGAATAAAGAATTTATTTTTCTTGAAAAGGTGAAAAAACATAATGTGGATTGATACTCCAAAATCCAAAGAAATTCACTTTTCCATGATATAACATAGTGAAAGGGAGCAAAACTCAAAAAGCCCACCAGCAAACTGTTAATACAGTTTTGCTTGACTTGTGACTCAAACAATTAATCATTTATAAGAGGCCATCAGTTTTATCATTAATTTGGGATGCATAGTAATTTGCACACATTTAAATATACCTTCATTTAGTGATATGGAGATAAATGATAAAGAAAGCTATTTATCACTTTAAAGTTAATTTGCCTCAATATATTGGTGCCTATTGGTATTAAAATACTCAGCTGACATTATAATGTTGCCGGTTGCACTCTGCTGCCACACAGCCATATGTCTCCAGAACAGGCTCTTTGTCTTTTAAATGCAATTTATTCCAATACAGAGAATTTAGTTTATTTACCCTTCTGTTTATTCTGTTTTGTTTGGACTTGAACTTCTTTCCTTAAAACTTTGCCTGCTTGGAATACTATTTGATAAACAGCAGACACAATAGCTGGAAGCCTTCTCAGTGCTTTCCTGTTAGTTCATACATATACTTAGAGCAGCCGGTTCCTTCGCCTCAGTCTCAGTCTTTATCTCGTTCTCCTGCCCTCCTTGTTTTCTTCAGCATATTTCTCCCACACTGTATTTCTCTCCCCGTCCTTTAATCAGCTAAACCAAACAGTGGATTCAACTTCCTGTCCATCTGGGGGTTTGCGCCCGCCCCTTCCTGTCAGTGTTATCTCTCCCATGAGCCAACACATTGTGCTCGCTTCCTGTTAGCCCAGCCCGGGAAAAAACCTTGGAGAGGAAAAGGGAGCGAGGCAAGGAGACACATTGGATGAGACTGGAGGTTAACAAGAAAGAAAGATGAAGAGAACAATGTAGAGCAGTGATGAGTTTTTCAGCTGAGAGCAAAGCAACAATTCGCACATGCAAATGCTGCTTTGGTGTCTTTATGAAGCAACGCTGATGAATTTGATGTTGTTGATGTTACCCACCACTGAATCTTTGTTTGTCGTAGGTAAATTCTCATATTGGTGGCATAAAGTGGCAGCAAAAGGAAATTATGAATAAAAAAAAAGTAAAAACTAAAAAAACTAATTTTTTTTTATTTGCGTATACCTCTTATGTTTTGCACTGATGATTTAATTCCACTCACATTTAAACTAAAGCCATGTTTCCATTCATTGATCAGACAATGACTTACTTCTATTGCTGCCATCTTTGTTTTGGTAGCAAACATTTCGGATCTGTAGCTCTCCAGGAAACAGTATTAAAGTTTTTTTTTTGTATGTGTTTGTGTATTATAACCATTATCATAGTTATTGCTTTTATTTTTAAAAAAACTGGGTATGTGAACAAAGAGAAAAAAACTTTGTTGTTGAAATCAGCAGCCTGTAGCAGATAGAGGTGCTCCATTATCTTCCAACAGCAATAAGTGTTGGGTGCACCTAGGGAGAGAAAATCTGAGACATTTGGAGCCGTAGATAAATAAATTTACCAACATTTTTTCCAGCCAAGACTGTATATACAAAACTCTCCATGTGTGCAAGAGGCATATATAGAGAAGCATGACATCTGTCACATGCAAGGTTTAATGTTGCATGTAATTCATTTTCAAAAGTGTCACATTTGTTTTTATTTTGTTTGCTGGCAATGAAATATATTCAACATGTAACACGCTTTGATTTCAGGTTCCATCTTATCTTCTCAGATTAACAAAGGCTTTCGGTAATCTGAAACGCCTCTCCAAAACCTACTATGTAACAGCGATATCACTAAATTTCTTATTTTGTTTTTATTTATTGATGTTCAGTGGTTGTGTGAGGGCATTTATTTTCTCTGTAAGATGGTTAATCGGACTCAGACAGTGAAAATAAATGTCTCACGTTGGGATCCGGGCACAGTAATAGGTCTCTATGTCAAGATCAGCCATCCACATGTACCAATTTACAGGTTTTAAAACATGGACAATATCGTGATTTAACTTTAATGTCATCTGTGAATCCTAAGGCAGTAATTTTTCAATGACATGTAAATATAAAAAAATGTGCCTAATAGTTTTTTTTCTGGCCTCATACAATATGTTTTGCCTAAACTGTATTAGAGATTTTTAAACTTGACACTTTTTTTTATTTCTGTAAAAAGTAAAACCAGGTTCATTTTCTACTAATGAAGGATGATGCATGAATGATGGCCTGAGTGACGGCGATTTTCTGTTTATGTGTACTTTTATGTGTGTACTGTATGTATGTGTGTGTGCTAGTGATTGTACATACACACAAATGGGTATCAAATATAAAACAGCAACAACATAGATATACATTTTTTTCTTGTGTAAATACGCTAAGGAAGGAGGAACATGTGCCTTTATTCTTAAAAAACAACTGTAATTCATTTTTGATGGTGAACACGTTTTCTATATTGTTTTTATGATGTATAGCAACTACTTTTTATTACCTGACCTTTTTGTAAGTGTAGAACAAAAATAAACACTCAAAGATGTTTTTGTCGTCCTCTGTTTTTGTTTATTAAATTTCTTTGACACTCTGAGACAAAAATATTGTTAATTAGAGTAGTGAATTATTAAAGAAATACAAAAATGGTGTGTTTCTGGGTCTTTGATTCATTTTAAGAAGTATATCAAAGTTAAGTATTTGGACAATGATAGAGTTTTTAGGATTTTGCCTTTATACACCACTGCAATAAATTTAAAATGGAACAATCTAAATTTTGTTCCTCGAGATGCTTAGCCAGGCCTTCACTGTAGCCACCTTCAGTTGCTGCTTGTACGTGGGTCTTTCTGCCTTCAGTAACTGAAAAGCTGCTCTACTGGGTTGTGATCAGCGACTGATTGGCCATTGAAGATACCTTCAAAAAGTCTCGAGTTGCTTTTGCAGTATGTTTAGGGTCATTATCCATCTGCACTGTGAATCAGTTTCGTAGCATCTGGCTGAATGTGAGCAGAGAGTACCATATACACGTCAAAATGCATCTTGCTCTTTCTGTCAGCAGTCACATTATCAATAAACGCCAGTGAGTCTGCTCCACTGGCAGCCATACATGACAATGCCATAATACTAGGTTTGGCACATGATGTGGTATGCTGTGGATCATGAAGTGTTCCGGTCCTTCATCAAAATCTTCTGTTGCTGTCATTCTGGTACAAGTTAATCTTGGCTTGAGCTCTCCAGTGCTTTCTTTCTTTTTAATCTGTCTTGTGGAGGGAGGAGGGAATAGGCCACACCTGGTCAAGTAGGTTCTTGTCAGTCTGATGCCCTAGTACAGGTACCTTTGGCCTGCTTAATTGAATGCAATTTCGGAGTGGTAAGTGCCTTTTTTTGTAAAACCACTTAAACTAAAGTCTACACTTCAATGAGATATATTGTTTTATTTCAAATCCATTGTGGTGGTGTATAAAGGCAAAATCTTAAAAAGTCTGTCACTGCCCAAATGAAAAACTAACAAACAAACATATATATAAATATATATACACACACACACACTGCATATTGCTGCATTGGTAGTAATTATAGCTCAGAATCTTTTCAGGTTAGCCTCTCCAAGCTTCTCTTCTAGTCTTTTAGACATTTCCTCTCAAGCTCCATCATATTGGATAAAAATGTGAGCCATCTTCAGGTTTCTCCACAAGTGTTCGGTGGGGTTTAACTGTTGGCTTTGGCTGGGTCACTGGGTCAAAAAGTCAGATTATCAGGTTTCATGCACTCTGAAGCAGGTTTTCTTGAAGAAGGTCTATTTGGCTGCATGCATCCCTCTCTCAGAGTCTCAAGATATTTGGTCCTCTGCCATGTTCTCTCATATCTACAGGAAACCTTTGAAATTGAGTTTAGTGTCACCGTTGGTTTCCTGGTCACCCTCCTGTCCAGTTACTCAGCTTGGTCAGACAGCTCTAAGAAGAGTTCTGGTCAATTGTTATTGTAATTACCTGGTAGATAGATTCAAATGCAAACCTCAGGACAGGTGAGCAAGGTAAGGTTTATTTTTAGACACACAGAGATGAACACAAGTGTAAGCCAGAATGTAAGCCTGGTCTTCAATATGAAGTAAATGAAAACAACAACAAAAATAGTCTTCTAAGAGAGTTTTCATTTTTAAGCTCCAAAAACAGTCCTCAAATAAAGTTATAGAGTTATAGGAAACTGTCACAACTCACTGAGGCAGACACATGGCTCTAGACAAACATTTCAGTCAGCATGGCAGTAAGACAAGAAAGTATGGCGCTCAGATGTTGCAGAGAAGACAGTGTAGTGTTGTATGAAGGTGGGGCTACAAGTACTAGGGCTGATTAGGATCAAGAACGGGTGAATAGGAGAGTAGTTAAGGGAACAGAGGCCAGGAGGATCATGCAGAGGAGGCAAAACAGAATCTGGAAACATATACTGGGAAATGATGAGAGCATGTTTCAATGACAAAATAAGAAACACAAAAGTGAAAAATCATAACAGTGCAAGCACTCCAAGCTTTAGAAAGGGTTTAATACTGTTGTCCTTGTGTGGGCTGAGATACATTTTATACAGGTCTGTGCCTTTTAAAACTATGTCCAGAGAATTAGATTATTAATTTGATAACTCCAGTCAGGTCCCAGCAAACAGTATGCACTTAACCACAATTTTTTTCAGCCACAGCAAAAAGTCTGAATTCTTACAAATGTTTTTTACTTTATCATTATGGGTTATTAGAGACATTTTTGCATCAAAATTGCATTTTGTTCCATTTTAAAAGAAATTTATAATGCAGTAAAATTTGCAAAGACTAAAAGCTCCTATAAATGTCGGTTTTTATACATTCGGGATATTTTATGTACCAGATTACATGTGGTGTAGATCAGCTCTGTTTCTTTGTGTAACACGATCCTTTATGTCAAATGTTACACATTGTGAGGCAGAGTGAGGAAAGCTCTGATCTCCTTCACTTTGATCTCTGACATGCAATCAGATGTGAGTCAGAGGATATCCTCAGGTTTTCCCTCTGTAACCCATGTGTAAATTCACCACAGGTCCATGCAGTGTTATTATTGCAGGGGTCAACAGATTTAAGAGTTAGACATCTACATATATGATTATGTCCATATGAGACATGAGTGAGTGTACAAGATCCATTACCTTCACTAAGAGACAGAGACAGAGAAGGAAATGCCAAAGTGATGACAAGTCTCAACACTTTTTGGGTTGACACCCTGCTAGAACTACATATATACTTTCTATAGCTGTGAGGGCAATGTCTGACGTAGTCATTTAACCATAACCTTAACCCTCATAACTAAATGCCTAATCTCACCTTAACCCTAACCTGCTGTACACATTATTCTAATCATAACCTTGAATCCAAACTGTTTCCAAACCTCCAACTGTTTCAGATTGGGAAGGACAGCCACTCTAAAGTAAAATCTGTCCACACCTAAAGACATGTACACGCTGGCACGCACTCAACAGGGTTTTTGTGATTTTGATCTGGCTGACAAATCATGCTTTAAAATAGGTCCAGATGTCTGTGCACCTTCAGGCTGTCCCCAGTGTCGCACTACATATGTGTCAGGCAGCTCAATTTCGAACAAGTCCAAATGACAAAATAGCTTATTTTTCTTTCTGCCCTAGAAAAAATTCACGACTGTTCCCAAAACAATTATATGAGGATTCTCTAATCTACTGAGATTATCTAAAATAATCTGACATATCAGTATTACTTCCATCTTTGCTAATGAGAAAGGACAGACATGATTACTATATTTTCAACATTTGAACAAACAACTAATGTTAATTTCTTTCTGGTGAGGACAATCTCCCAGTTTCTTGCCTCACCCCACCTTTTAAAGAGCAGCGACTCTTAGATTTACTTCATATTTAAACGTATGAATAAAGACAATTAAAATTATTCTGCTTATGACATATCTCTAAAAAGCACATCATCTTCTTCTTTTCCCATTCGAAAAATACTTGCACATATTTCCATAAGTGATCTTTCAATATTTAAGTTTAACCTCTGAAAACAAATATCTCCCACTTCACCATGATGCCCATTCTTTTTGTGCATGTGCTGGAGGATTAGACTGGGATTATCTTCCAAAATATTTGTAAAAACACAAATCATGCTCATACTGCACGCGTTTAAGTCTTAATGTGAGGTCAGGGAATGTTTTCACAAGGCTTGTAGAAGTGCTTTTTGGTTTGCTTGGCTTTTTCTCTGCATGCAAAGAAACCAAAACACGCCAAGTTTAGAAACTGGCCCACAGATTGAAAACAAAACATACATGCCTACCTACATACTGTATGCTTGAACAGGCCCCAAGATGACTAATATATAAATAAATAAATACATTCTGAATAGGCTGCATGTTGTGTACTGGGTTTGGAAAACTCCCAACGTTCTGAAGACCTGTCAATCCTGCATGTGGGCCTAACACATACTGTACAGATTGTGTTTTGATTCACTGACTGATAAACTTGTTATAAATGTTTCAATTTGATGTGCCAAACTGGGGCCACTTGTCAGAAAATGTTATATGGTATTATATTACTAAACTGTGAGTCACTAATTCAAGCAGATTTTTTGACTTGATGTGGTTCACAATGAAACGTTTGATATTTTCTCATGTTTTCCCTCTAATGCAAAGTAATCAGGAACAGAGTTGCTTTTCAAAAGCTTTCACTGAGGCCTGCAAGCTGCACAATCACTAAATTCACTCTGTCATCAGTTATTCAGGCTGGAAGATGTGACGGATGTCTGCGGGAAGTAGAGAGACTTGAAGGAAAGGAAGAAGGTGGTGATCGAGAGAGGAGGGCGAGAGGGAAATTTGGATCTCATCTTTACCCCTCCCTCAGTCTCAGCTTAACTTTGGACTACTTGTGGCGGGGATGGGACGGAGCCAGCTGGCGGCAACATACCAAGCACTGCGTTACGGTCAAACTGCAAAACTAGACTTTTAAACTGAGGCATGCTTTATCCTTGAATACGATTATATGGAGACTGTGAATGGATAATCCTTTGAAGCCTGATCAAAGAATGCCTGAATTTTGAAGTGGGCTGCAGTTATGTGTTTACATGCACAAGGAGTTGATATGGATAGCTGTTTACATGACCAGAGCATGTAATCCAGTTAGAGAATACTCCACATCTTGTCATGAGCAGTTATGTTTGTTTCTGTTAGCACGAATGTGTGAGAGAGGTGCAGCTATCTGCGCCCGATGCAACAGCAAACATTTGATATATTATTTCCACATTCTACATGAATTTGTGTGAAAGAAATTGACATGTACAGGTTTTAAGAGGTTTGAATTCTCATTTGTTACCTGATTTTTACATGATCAAATGTGTCTTGCATATTGGCTTCCAATGAAAATTGTCATGGATGATCAGTTATATTTCAAAATATGCCGTAAAATCATAGTCTGTAAGCTGTTAATGTAAAACAGCAGGCTAAACTGCACTCTTTATTTATTTTGCAAGGAAACGAATCACTTCATTTGCACTTCATTATTATTTCAAACCCCACAGACCCCCGAGTTGCTCATTACAGATGCTATACATGCACCTAAGCAACATTTAAAAATCTCAAAACATTTAAAAATCAACTGCAAGAAAATTCTCCAATATGGTGTGAAGGCATAAAAATGTTAATTTCTGATGTATGTTGAAAAATGTTCAGTTTGAATCTATTTATAGAAAGTGTCGCATACAAAACACAAGACGTGTGCATGTTGTGGCTACTTACTCAAACTGCCACCGAGGTGCTGCTGGTGAGAATTTGTGCTGACTCGTGCTTATACGAATGATATCTGATATGTCTGTGATCAAAGGTTGATATTTGTTATGTAAATGACAAATAATGCACATTCCAGAAATCCACAACATACTGGAAATATTCAAACAAACTAAAGCAGATAAATTGTGTGGAGCTCACAGCACAGTACGTACAAGATAAACACGATACGATAAACATGGTTAAAAACTGTTTGCCTACTCACCAAGAAGGAACACACCTGGCACTAAGCAACTCTGACTGGCTCAAATTCACCTCTAAAATCTGACAAAGTGCCCAACGCTTGTTGAAGGAGTAAACATGAATAAAGCAAAAGTCAGGCTTTTCATAAATCTAGATCTATTGTGTTGCATGACGTGCAGTAGTTACACGAATACACAAATCTTTGGAAATGTTGGACCTTAAAGTCAGAATAAGCCACAAATTCCGTCTGTTTCAACACGAGAAACGTCTCGTATTGTCATAGACAAACAGGTGTTATTTATAAAATCTGTCAACTTGTCTCATTGCCCACATGGTTTGATAAAATCTCATAAATAAAGTCTGTCTGTTATTGCAGGGGGAGAAAACTGTTTTACGGTTTTAGATGTCTGTGCAAATATTTCACCGTGGTTGAACAAAAACATCTACAGACTAAACACTGTGACACACACCGGTTCTGGCCTCATGATGTGCGTCAGGATTTGTGTCTGGGTGTCTTTTGTTTCATGTCCTCTGATGTGTTTTTGTCTTTGTCAGTGGCAGAAATACAGATGTGGCAGAACATGGCACTGCTAGATTTAGGGGTTCAATTCCCTGTGTTTAAGTGATGGTAGAGCAGGATTACTTAAACATGCCAGGACCCCTCCCATTGGGATCAGGCTGGGCCCTCATTCCTGGTTTGAAAAGCATTGCAGTCAACCATCACAAAAGACAGTCTGTGTCAAACAAACCTGGGTCCAATAATGCTGCTTCAAAAGCAGGAGCTACTGCACCACGGTCCAGCATCTCAGTCAGTGTTTGTGGGACCGCAGACACGTTCCCATTCCCTGTTTGGGAATTTTTTAACACCGCTGCTGTTTCACTGACGTCCTGTCTGTTAACACTAAAATTCTTTACCACAATGTGAAGAGGAGGATATCCCATTTCCCCATCCTCTCATTATCAGTGGGTGCCCTGTATTGTTTTGTGCAGCAAAGCAAGAATTGTATCCACATGCAGTGGAAGTCTTGGACAGCTGGCATGGAGCCACATGGATTTTAATTAAGTTCAAAAAATAGAAAATAGCCTTTTTAAATGTCTCTTAAATCCAACATGATATGTTGATTGTGGTACGTCTTAGCACCTTTGAGTGTGACAACATTAAATTGTATCTGGACTTTAAAAGTTGTTAATACAATCTTATGAAGTCAAAGAAAAAATATAAATTATCAGTGCAATTTATTGGCCAAAGATTACAGTTTGCAATGTTTGTGAGCCTGAATCTGGGGTTTGAAATGTTTCATACTCTTTCTGATAATCTTTAGAAACTAGATACTAAATATTCATTAACAATAGAAAGTGGCAGAATAAGCTAAACTGGATAAAAACTGGCAGTGCTATGTCGCCACACTGTGGTTTAAAGCCCACAGTGCACCTTTCTGTTCACCTGATTTCATGAAAATTATTTAACATTCAAGCTTCATTATTAATATTAGTTTGATTTTGGAAGCACCTTGATAACAGTAGCAGCAGTGGAGTATGTACTGTGATACTTGAGGGTAATGTTATGTTTCATTTTTTTAACAATAACTGACTGGTAAAAGTACAAAATGTGAAATTAAACTTTTGGAAAAATAGCTTATGTATAAGTTTTGACACAATCAGCTCAAACATCTCTAACTCTTTTAGAGAAAGTTTATATTTTGCAGCCACAATATTGTACAAATGTAAGAATTTTTAATTCTTTGCAAAACAAAAAAAATGTGTAATTTAATTAGTTAAAAATAACTTTGCAAACCACTACAATGTGCAAAAATGTGTTTGTAGTAGTTTGTTTACTGGAGTAGAAGGCAAGAAAAGAAAATTATTGCATTTGTAGACTTGTATGTAAAAAAATAATAAGACTTGCTAATAGAACTGCTGATGTTGAGGGAGCTTAACTGGTCATGTGGTTATGGGATTAATTATTTTTCACAGCTGACAGTTTCAGCTTGTCAGAGTGAGACAAGCAAATGTTGGTCCTGTTCTATTAAAGTGTCAAAGCAACTAAATGGAGGGTGAGTAAATGTCATTATTTTCTAATTTGACCAGTCACTTTATCTGCTTTGAAAATACCCATTTATAATGGAGCTGTTTGTCCCACTAACAATCAGTACAAACCTTCATAGCCTTAAAGGAACAGTAACACCAAAATGATGTGCTCTCTAACAACAGCAGTCTGTGAAGTTGTAAATCTGCCACACTAGATTGAGGTGAACATCCTGAGCATCTATCATCTCTGCTGTGTTTTTCTTCAGTTCTAAATAATACAACTAAACACTGTTGCCCAAGAGAGATGAATCCTGCTGTGACCGCGGCTTTAAGAAGACTGTAACCAGTGAGAATAATTAGAAGCACCTGTGCAGATCAGTCAGGTTTTCCACACCAAATCCACCTGGAGCTGAATAAACTGTTGCCACAAACAGTCACACTTTGGTGTACAGTATGTACGCTGTGTGTATGTGACATTGTGTATTTTGATAGTTGGATTTAGAGTTCATTATGATACATATTCGATTACTATCATTTTAATATCAATTTTAAAAAGCATCAGATTCTGTTTGTGCTATGTAACAGTGTCATGACCTGCACCTGCTGCTCAGTTTTTACTTCTTATATTTTTTTATATATCTAAGCATATAGAAGCAGATTTCTCCCCCCTCATCAGATACTATGATCACTCATTTACTGGCTGGCTGTCTCATCGTGCCCTGGATGTGGCGCTTCTCTCCCCATGCAGGCATGACACACTTACTGGGCTGCAGAACCGAGCCACGGGACAGTCACACGGCGCCAG
Organism: Helostoma temminkii; assembly: GCA_900302695.1. Lineage (NCBI taxonomy): Eukaryota > Metazoa > Chordata > Actinopteri > Anabantiformes > Helostomatidae > Helostoma > Helostoma temminkii. The sequence continues at coordinate 57,620 of OMLM01002822.1, forward strand.
AGCTACAGCAGAGGACAGATGAGACTGATGGGGAGAAAAGCCAAACCATAGCGACGATGCCATCGACACATGAGTGATCAGAGAGGAAGGATAAAAACAAAGCTCTGCGGGTTGGAGGATAGTGACAGTGATGATGGTGATGATGATGGTGAGGATATTTCGGGTGTGAGGACGGCACCGCTCGGAGGAGGCAGCTCGCACGATCAGAGCGTTTTGTGCCGCTGTTGATCATCGGGCTAGTAAACCTCGGGTATCACCGAGAGTTTAACGAAGCGCTATTCTGGGGAGGTGGGCCAAGTCCCGAGAGAGAGAGAGGCAGAGAGAGGGAGGGAGGAGGGAAGGGAGGACCTCTGGGTGCCGGTGATCAAACTGGGATGTTGTTGCTGCTGTTGTCAGTGATGTGAAGCAACATAAAGGAGCTGAAGAGAGAAGTCCTGCCGGCGAGAGGACACACATTCAGTTATTTCTGCAGGTAAGCAGCTCATCTCTCTCCATCCCAGGATAAACTCCCTCTGCTGCTCTGTACCTGCTAAAGTACAAGAAGGGAGCAGTTCACAATTACATCTTTGGTAACGTTACTCCATGATGACTTTATAGTGACATTACTGTGCCTTGATAGCATCTTTAACCAGCTACAGTATAACATTATGTAATATTTTATAGCATTTACAGAGCTTTTTTTTATGTCACTATTTCCATTTTATGCTACTCGCTCCCACTCTACACCTTCCAGATAAATTCTATTCTATCATATGTAGCTTCTGTAGGTTCTGGTTAGGTTTTAAGATTATAAAAACCTGGGCAGCATATTAAAAAAACATAAATTCTACACATTTAACAGTAAACTGTAAAATTAGCACAACCTCCACCTGAATGAAAATGCTGCTTCTGCATGAAAGCATCAGTTAGAATAATCACTTTCACTTTCTTATCTCACTTCTTACTGATATTCCTCAGTCCATCTAAAAGATGTGTTAAATGCAGGATTGAGTACTTAATACTGCTTTACGTAACAAAAAGTAAATAAACTCCTTCCACCACTGCTTCAACCAGCCTAAATGTGCATATAAAAGATGGAAATGATCAGATTAAAGCAGCGCAGCAAAATTCTGAAAGCATTTGATATGTTGTCATCAGGTCAACATTTAGTAGAAATGGTATAAAAATACTACACAATGTTTCTACATTTGAAATAAAAACATATTTATCTTTACATGAAGGTAATCATAAAGCATATTTATTGGGGTACTTGTACTCATACTCCAGTGTAAACACACTGCAATATACTATTGGAATATTGTAGGTGCATTGTAGTGATTTTTATCATCTGTCTCTTGCTTAGTTCTCCTCCCAGGCTTTTCCTCCCACACACTTTAACTCTCTTGTTTCAGCAGTGAAGTACAGTTGCTTTGCAACCCTATACTAAGTGAACATGGCTGACAGGACAGCATATAATGTTTGATAGATTATTTCACCACTCAGATCACTGCACACATGTAAATATCATAAAATTACACAGTGTATTTTAGTCTAAAAGGGAGAAATTCCAAACAGGGGCAGGCAACAGGGTACATGTCAAAATAAGAAAATCATCAATAAATCACCTGGATTATCTTAATTTACCTGGATTAACAAAAATATTGAAAATGCACAACTGCAAATACAACAGCATGCTTGTTACAAAACAAGTGTGACCTTAGATTAAAAGTTATATTAGTTTTAATAAATGTAATTTGTTGTGACAGTGGTTGACTTTTTGATCTAAAGAGCCTTACAGTGTCAGGGCAGCAGAGTCTTAGTGCTGACTTTCCCAGAGGATTATCTACTGTACAGTAAGTGTCTTTCTCTCTGCACTCAAATATGAAGGTCAGTGCCACAAAAGGCCTCTTCACTTCTGGCTGACACTTGCACTTTAATATCTAGCAAATTCATGAACCTACAATATGTGATTCTGATTCTGAGATATGCTTTCTGAGGTTTGCAAGGCCTTAGTCTGGATAAATAGTAGTGTGCATAGTGTAGTGTAAGTAGTGTCTGAAGCATCTCAAAGAAACATATTTAAAAGTATTGAGGGGGGAAAAACTGCCTGACACTATGTGAAAAAGTAATTGTATGCAATATAATAATAACAGAGTAACAGTAATATTGCTGCCAGTATATTGAGACGTCTACTTCCATTGTCTTAAATTTCCATTGATATAAAAGCAAAATTTATTGTATGACGAATCAAGATTAGCAAACAAGACCTACTTAAGTTACAGTGGTGAACATAGATTACACGTAACAAGGATGAACGCTGGTCCACTGAGGCTGCACCTCTGACCCCCTCACTGTGAAGTATACTCTGTGACCAAGCCATCATGGGAATCGAACCCACAGGCTTTCTGCGATGGCACAGACACTGTAACTGCAGGTCCTACCTGCCCAGCTACAAACGGGAGTCGGCGTGAGATTGGCGCCATTGCCAGGACTGACAGCTTGAATGGATGACAATGCTATGTGGGCCAAATAGACTGTCAGAGAGAGCTGGGAGGAGATGGATGAGAGGAGGGAGAGAGGGATGGAGAGAGCATCACATAGAGGGAATACTAGAAAGAGAGATGTGGAAATGATGGAGTGCTGTTTTGGCCACAGGCAATACCTGATTCCCTCAGTTTATCTTGCTCTGACTGGTTCTGTATCTCACCTTCTTCTTTGTCCCATTCATTGCCTGTTTTTGTCTAATCCGTGGAGTATTACAGGGTCCGCACACTGTCTAGAGTGTTTGGCTGCCAGCACTTTAGTAACACCTTAGGAATGTGTTACAGGTACTGTTTGTAGCAACTTGACAATGGCTTCTTTTTTAGCAGATACTGATTCACAACATAAGGCGCTTGAAAGTAAAACATTTCTAAAAAGAATTCATGACTCACTTTAAAGTCTAGTCAAGTAAAACTATTTGGTTCAATTTATTGTGGATTGTGTATACAATTTGCATGAAAACACGTTGTAATATATATATATATATATATACACACATACATACATACATACAGTATTTACTGTTCCCTGCTTGTCCAGTTTGTCAGAAGCCTTTTATCTTTAACCAAACTCTCTCCAAGGACGTTAATGCATTACGACTTTGAGAAATTGGCAGTCATCTTCTGTTGGCAAATATAGCAAATCAAGTCTGGAGAGAAATGGTATAATTTCCATTTTGAAACTGCACTCAAGTCTTTAAAAATCTGAATCCCTCTGAAGCCGCATTGCTTAGTATCCCTGCTAATGCACGAATTGAAACAATACTTTTCCACAACAGTAATTTTCATATTAGTATGTTGAGGTTACATTTGTTTTCCTTTTATTTCCTAAAAACTCAGAATCGGAGCAAAACTCCCTGGTAAAGCATATAACTGCCACCTTTCCATTATAATGAGGCTCAGTCTGTGGTGAGAGTAATCAGCTTATAAAGATGCTGGAATGTCGCAGCTGAAATTCAGGAAATTTGCCAAATTTTAAATAAGATCTTCCTGCACTCTGAAACAAAGGCAGATCCTTTACAAACACAAATAGAACAAATGCAGTCTCTACTGCTGATCACAGTGTAAACCATACAAGGTTCATGCTAAATTAACCTGAAGGTAGTGTTTATTTCCTGAGATTATGTATTTTTGAAGCAGTAAGAAATTACCTAATTAAGATATTTTTCTACTAATATAACTAAAAATGCTTTTGCAGCTATTTGTTGTTGTAAACCAGTTAAGCAACTTTATAAATGCCTACAATTACTTATAAGAGGATACACCGTGGTTCCATGCCACTCCTGTCCTGTTTCTGCTACTATGTATACCTTCATGGATCTGGTCTCCTGTGCAAAGCAAGCCTTAGTTGTTAGCTAAGGTCTTGCTGTCCTTTGGTCTTATGTCCAGTTTGTGACTCTGCATGGTGTGTGGCTGCAGTGGGGTTTTCCATGACTTGCTCCTGAGTTTGTTAACAACGATAATTGTGATTAGGCCTGCTGTTTTCAAATGTTCTGCTACTGTAGGTGGAGGACAAGGCTGGTTTGCAGGCTGTTGTTGTGGCCCAGTCTTACTGGAATAACAACAAGTTCTTTAGCCAGAAAAATAAAAAGTACTGGAGCAGCTGAGGGACAACATGTCTTGTCCCATTGTAATTTTAAAAAAAAATGCATTATTGGAGTTATTTATTATTAATAGTTATTTGATATTTCATCTGTTTTGTTATTTCAATTTTCTTTTACTATATTGTTGAAGAGGGTTAGGTACTGTAATTTTCCTATCTCACTCTTGCCATTGTGGTTCTTCTGTAGCCTCAGTTCTTGCAGACTGGTTGGAGTCAACACAAATCCTGTGG
>OMLM01002822.1:65263-93526 GCA_900302695.1 Helostoma temminkii
GCTTCCTGCCTGTTGAGATGCGCCAATAGAGGACACTGTGAACAGGGGTTCATGCTGATGAAATTGATCTGCTCAGGTAAGGAACTTCTTATTTTTTTATGGTTTTATATTATTGTTTTTTTTTTAGATATAAGATACTGCAGGGGGAGTACATTTTCCTAGAGTGTCATCACTGTGTATTTTAGGAAAATTAAAATTTTTAAGGTTAAGGTGATGAGAAAAGGCTTAATTTAGAGTTCTAGATAATTACACTGCAAGTACAGAAGTACAGTAAATAGTACAGTTTTCGTCAATTAAATAGTGAAATGTGCTTTAAATATAGAATTTGGTCTCATATGCTGTAATTAGTTTTACTGTAGCACAAGTGTTTTTGAGCTGAAGAAGGAAGAGTCTAACATGCAGATCAGTCATGCAGGATAAATAAAGTAAACACATAAACATGATCAGTTTTTATCTGATCTCATGGTCTGAAACTTTCTTTCTGATGATTTGTGATGGGAAATGTGTGTAATTGGAGCACAGATCAGCAAAGATATGACATCTGGCAGCTTCCATATAAAACTACTGTAGATCTGCTTTTAAAATCACATGTGAGTCAACTTCTTCTATATGATATTAAGTCCTGTTTAGCCTCTGCCACTAGAGCACAGCAGCTTAGGGGACAGCTGAAAATGTTTTTATTTCAGCAGTAATGCTCTTAGTTTTCTGAAGTAATGTATGTGTGTATTTACTGTTTAAAGTGACTTCTTGTTGTTGCTGTTGTTGTGGGCATCCTCTATTTATTTTTAGCTGGATTGCAGCTTGAGATTTTAAACTCCAGGGAACAAGGTAGACATATACATAGAAGCTTCCTGTCTCAATAAAAAATGAATCGCTGTGTTATGCAACAACTCCTGACCACACTTGATGCAGGGAAGAGATGGAGGAAGGGAGAAACAGATGGATAGATGAACAGATGGAAGGATGGAAAGAGAGATGCATGACTTTTATACATAGATGTGTTTTTTTTGTCCCTGTTGCCCCAGTCTCCTCTTCGTCATTCCTCTATGCTTCTCTCATCTTCCTCCCTATCCTCTTTATTACCCTTTCTCTTTATCTCTAGTCACTTCTCTCAAACTCCCGCCCTTTTGTCATTCTTTTCTCCAGACTCATACTTTCTCTCTTTTTTTTCTCCTCTGTGATCTATTATTCACATCTGACTCTCCCTCTCTCTCTCTCTCTCTCCCTCTCTCTCTCTCTCTCTCTCTCTTTCCCTTGACACCTGAAATCCCTCTGTTCACTCCAGGGTGTTTGGGGCCCCCACCAGCAGCGCTTCCTTCCTAGAAAAAGAAATAGAATGATGAATAAAAGAACAGAGTGAAGAGACAGATAAAAAGCTTTGAGATGAGCAGCTCTATAGATATGTCAAGGTATTTCTTTATGATGTATTGTACAGTTTGACATTTTACACAATCCTGTGTCGTCATACAAAAAGACTGGTTCTTAGGAACAGCACATTGAAAAGTGGAAACAGAAAATATAATATTTTAACACCTGAGACAGATGTCTCGGGAGGTTGTGATGTTCCACAGGTTATGTTATTAAGTGTTGCTCATCCACAACCACACTTTTATTTTCAAACATGCCTTAAAAGGCACACTTTCACAAATTCTTTAAGAAAAAAATTATTTTCTTCTTTAAGCTTGTTAATGAGAATCAAGGTTTGAGTTCCACGGAACTGAATTATGTTGGTTAAAAACAAAATATATATATGCTTTCATCTGGCAAAATTATTTAGTAAAAATTTAAAATTTTTGTTTTTTGAATCTATAAAGTCTAAGACCTTAAATTACTTCATAACTTTAGTATCAAATTGAACACACTTAACACCACAGGCATATTTTAGTTTATCTTGAGACAGATATATTTGAAATACTTAGAAGGAGACGTTGTGCACAACATCCTTCTTCTCGCTATCTATTGCATGTTTGTCAATACAGACACAGGAACCCTTCTTTTTTCCCCTCCAATTTCTACCACTTTATCCCTGTTTTTTTTGTCCTGTTTTAATTTCTAGACACAGTTTCATTTGTTATACACATGTAAAGCCCTTTGACAAAATATAAACTTGATCTGACTTGCTTCTCTTTATGAGCCAAAATAAAATAACCTATAATATAAGTTCTAAAAACAATTGTGTCTGTTGCATAATATACATGTTTACATCCTGATTTAATTAATGGCTATTATGGATTAGATTGTTGCTATGATGTTGTGTGTGCTTGCCAGGGTCACAGATGTAGTAATCTTTCAATCAAGCTTAATGTAAACTAATGTAACTAATGTAACAAAGGGTTTAGTTGAGTAAATTTAAAGCATACACAGACAGTAAAGCTTATCTCCGGCTGTTGGGGGTTGAATAAGGATATGTTGCATGTTTTATGAAGAGGTCATAGATCTATTGGACGTTTGGTTGAGCTCGGTCATATTGATCAGATCCTAAAATGACACTAGATAGCAGTTAGACAGTTTGGATACATTGAATGCCTGCAGGTGAGTGATTGAGTTGTAAGCATAAACATATCTCTGACTGAATTGGTGAAAACCCTATGATGGCTTGTCCAAGACTCAAACCGTGAAAAAGATAAAAGCACAATTTACATATTAGAGCACCTGCATGTGCATGAATCGGATCTGAAATGGAATCTCTCAGTTCCCCCTCACTGCACACACCATCTATCCATCCACAGCACTGCTCCACAGTGCTATAGCCTTCCCGCCGCTAAGCCATCAATCATCACATTCCCATGCTTAATGGAAATGGGAAGAAAAACTGCATTTAATGTCATTTTTCATCTTCCATCTCATCCACCTATCTCTCTTTGACCGTCCATCCATCCGTCTGTGCTCATATCCAATCTAGTCACAGTGTAAGGTCATATATTTAAATCTATTTAAATTGATTATGAGACGCACACATATGCAGGGAGATTTCACGGGCCAGTAGGTCAGCAAATACCTAGGCTGTTCCACCTCACTACCCAGAAGCCATAGACAATTAATACACACCACAGGTGGTCAGGTTTCTATGTCAGGGTGTGTGTGCTTGTGTGTAAGAAGAAGAAGGAGGAAAAACAAATGTCTATACTAAAACACCTGGAGAAGCAAGGTAGAGCTATGATGAAGCATGGTTGGTTGAAAGAAAAAGAAAAGCAGGATGATACTCTGATCTATTATTCACACCCCTCTCTGACTCTTGAGATAGATAGAAAAAGAAAAGCAGTCAAGAGGAGCAAGGTAGTGTATAGGGAATGGAATAGGTGTCGGGGGGTGACAACACTCTCAGAGTGGCAGTAGAAGAAAAGAGAAGAGAGCGAAATTGAGGGAGGTGACTTGGAACGGCTAAAAGAATAAGAGATGGAGGAGAGTGGAGTGAGGCGAAAGGAAGGAGAACTGAAGGGTAAATGTTTTCTCTAATGCCAATATGTGTCAGTATTGACCAGCACCGTCACCCTGTGACTTCAGTACATGCTCTGCATCCTCCTCTTCAGTTCATTAGCTCTGTCATTTGTAAATATATTTACTGGCTCAGCTGTCCAAAGTCACCATGCTCCACAGATGAATAGGTAGAATACTCAATAGTAACTGACTGTGCTACTGCAGGTTTAGGTTATTTACTATAATTCCGTTCTCCTTGCCTTTTTTTTCTTATGTTGATTTACCAAAGCATAGTTATTGTATTAGATTAACAACTTTCACTTTTGTCTGTATTAAAGGAAAAGTGTGAACTGTAACACTCATTACAATTTCAAAATACAAAATTCAATACTCAAAATAGTCACAATGTGATCATGTAGCTGCAGTTCCATGTTGACTAAATTTAACCAGCAGTTTCCTTATTTTCACCCACTGGTAGTAATTTTTGTGTTTTATATGAAGTGACAATAAAATTTAATTTAATTTATGCAGTTACATAATTTTATACCAGTATAGACTTATTAATGCAAAACAAATATAAACAAAATAACAATGAGGGACCTGACATTTTACCAGTGGGAATAAAATAAAACTCTACTTTCTTGGACCAGGCTTCTACATACATACCTTTAAAGGAAAAGAGAAACAGCAGACCACATGAGACACCACCTGCATGCTCCCATATGTACATGCAGGAATGGCAAACTTCTCTTACATAAAATGCACTGTGCTGTCCAATAAATACACACATAAGCCAGGGTAAACACTAAAATAAATAAATAACAATCTGTTTTAACAATCTAAAATGTATGACTTAAACCATCATTTGGCATTTTATGTTTATGTTTTAAAATCATACTAAAAATAAAACAAAAGCTCCCCCACATCTATATCTAATATAGACAAATATGTGTGTGGTAAAATGCTCAAAGTAATAAAATCTTCTACACTTTAGATTATTCTTTTTTTAATCTTTTGTCTCAGTAATGTCATTTTAGTAAGAACAACCACACACTGACAAGCATCCTTGTTCATATTAGATGATTTAAGTCTGTTAGGAATTAGCCACAGGAAGTGACCAAATATATTGTGGATGAGCGTTAAATGTTAAATCTTCATGCAGGACAATGTAGTTCAGACCAGCTGTGTGTATTTGTTGTAGTTTACTGTATTTGTGTGACCACAGTGTTTGTTTAAATGTAATGAATTGTAGTGTTATAGATAATACATACATGCTTTAGAAATGTATGAATGTTGGCAGGCAATTTACAGTTTGCATAACCATCTAAAAGAGACGGAGTTAAGCACATAAGGAATGTGGATTTGTATGAGTTGGCACACCTGTTGTGAGGCGGGATGATTGGCCTATTTTAGAGCACAACTACTTCTTCACAGAGAGGGATGCGTGGGTGTGAGCGCTCGAGCCAATTAACCAGACTGAGGACAGGTGTGCTATTTTACATATTTCTGAGCTTTTCTGCTCTTAAAGTTGCTAGAGGAGCATGGCGATTCTCTCACTCACTTGTGTTTTTCTTACTATTCTAGTTGTGGAACTGATAGAAACAGATAGATACTGTAGGTTCACAGAAATGGACTGATTTTCAGATGAGTCAGAAATGCTATATGCAGTGGATCCTACTGATGTTTCTGTTAGTGGATGGATTGACAGACGCCAGTTCCTGATATGAAACACTCAATGATATAAAGAAGGAAGCTGTGAAACAAAGACTGTATAGCTGTACATTATCTTTCAAAAATTTCCAGAGCTGCTCCAATTTAAATTTTGTGCTATAACATGTTTGTATATCTTCTGTGAATAGCTGTGCAGATGTTAAACTTGTCCAGACAGACAGACATGTTGCTACCTGTCAAACTCTCAGTGGGCACCTCTGCCTCAACTCCTTTTCTTTTTTAAATGTCAAAAAGTTTTTAGCTGTCTAGTAATGTGATGATGTCATCAGAGTATTCATAATCCAAAAGGAAAATTATCAGACAAAAGTTTCTTATTTTAATTCTCCTTCTTGCAAACTACCTTATGTAGTTTTTAATGCAATGTTGACTTCCTACAATTTATACATGTATATACTATACTACTGGTTGCTCTATCATCAGTTGTTTGGAGTAAGAAAACAAGGAACACGGTCAGCCTCAAGGGACAAGCAAGTCCAAGCCTTTCTGTTGAATGTGACAAAGTAAACTGCCAAACTGTAGAAAAGTGTCATATTCACCATCAGCAAAGGCAAACAGGCGATTTACCTGTAAAATGATCATTCCAAACCACGAATCCGTATAAAAGTGTCTACTTTGCCATATAAAAATTGGCAAACTATTATACATACTACTATACAACTGTTTTTATGGGGTTAAAAAGAAGACGTGTGAGATTGTGTTGTGTGTGCTTGTGTGTCTGTGACGAGGTGAGATGGCAACGGGATTGTCCCCAAATACATCTGAGCCACACTCTCTGGTGAAAAAAGTAATCACAGCTTATTTCACCAGATGGCCTCAACTGTGTACACTTGTGTATGTACGTGCATGTGTGCGCATGGATGTTGGTCAGTAAATGGTGGTGCATCTGCTGTGAAGTTTTGATTGACCAATCATAACTGGATATAAAAAGCTCCTTGGCCATTTGGAATTGAAGTTTTGGGGCTCATCCACCACTCAGTTTTGACATTTTGTAGGGCTTGACCAGTCATAACATGATCTGCAATGTTTACTGATCAATCAAAGCTGGATTTACAGAGATTACTGACTGGTCAGAGGAGGATAGTTTTTGTCAGGTTTTATATTTAGTCTGGTTTCCACCACAGAGATGCCAGAATCACACTGGGTGTTTGTGATATTCATTAGAATTTTCTAAAAACAGAAATATTTTTAGACCTAATTTGTTTAAAAATGTTTTTCTGTAACTTGCTGCACTGACACAACCAGACCACAAGACATCTGGTAAACTTCCCAGCCCTCCAATGCACCTGCTCATTAACACATTTCCCTTTTTCCTTTCACACATACAGCAGCAGCAAATAAATTTCAATATGAACTAACAAATTAGTTATCACTTCAATTCCTAGATGGACAGACAGTACAGTATAATGTCTGCTTCCACATCCCAGCACATTCTGACATTGTCAGGAATACTTGCTTCCTTCCCTGCAGTTTGAGGATTTAACGTCTGTTTTCAATAGAGATAGTTCTGTGACATGTTTATAGTAGCTTAGTACAAACACTGGAAGCAGGGGGAATGCCAGAGGTGCTTTTTAACAACTCTAGCTGTCACTTTACATTTTGTAATCTGTGATAATGACGTCTGTCGCTGTATTAGAGTAAGAGTTGATATAATTATGTGCTGAAGCCATGTATAGAAGCCTGTGTCTGCCACAAAAAAGAATAAACCTTTGTCATGATTATAGAATAATAATAATAATAATGATCTTTTTTTCTCATCGTGATAAAGTTTTCTTCTTTTTCTGTGGCCAAAAACAGGCTTCAATAACTAACTAATGAATATCAGCATTTTGAATACAAAGCATCAAATATAATTTCTTTATGTGTATTTCTCCCAGAATTCCTTTACTTAGGCACTGCCTGAATTGATGTGACAGCGCACTGAAAACCTAAATCCTTTGAATCACAATAGTTCAGTAGTTCCATAGTTCACAAGCAGTGATTTCATCAGAAATGTGAAGTGTGATCAGTGGGACAGAAATTGTTTATGAGTATCAGTGATCCAAATAACAAAAAAAAAACAAAGGACAGTTGGAGCTGAACAAGTGAAGAAAAGAGGCGGATGATTAAATGAAGGGAAGGCAGGAATGTGGGCCATCAGGGTGTAATAATCTGTCTCTCTGCCATCTATCCCACATGGGAGTGAAAGAGAGATTAAGAGGATGTATGATGTATTCTGACCCATATTCATACACACTGTAATGTTTTGTAACCCAAATACTACCTAATCTAAATACACATTCCAATTTAATGCTATAGTGCATGTGCAGTAGTGTCTGTTGAGTTTATAATAAATACACTGGACTGGTAATTTTATGTCTTTGTGGCCATTTTGTGTTTCTGTCACTCTGCATAATATAAAGTTTGTCCTGAACCTGTACCAGATAGGCCTCTTTAGCAATCCTTCCATTATACTAATAAGCTATTTATCACCAGGTCAGGGGAGTTAGGGGAAATGTCGGTGTATCTCTGTTTAAAATACAGTACACTCTTCCCCCGATTGAATAGTCTCTTCCCTTACAGGAACCATCGTGTCTTGTATGGAATTAAACTGTCAACGTCAAATCACCTGCCAACGTTTAAATGTAGAGCACACAGCTTTTGCCTGGAGTCAGCAAAGTACACTCACCTCACTGTCACTCGCTCTACAGCTGTGTACCTGCCAGTCACTGTGATGGGTTGTCAACTTTGAAACAGCGTCAGGCTGGAGGTGGAGGGAACCAACATGCGTTTCATAGACAAACAGTGAACACATAAACAGTACCGTTCCAGAATTCAATTCTCTTACATGGACATAATCTTTTCTAATGTCAGTTTGCCCCAGTTTTTGTTTTATTGTTGTTTTCAAGTAATATTTTTGCTCTTACTCCCCTGGAGCCACATTTGTCACACGGGAGAAATTATTGAGTAAAATCTTTAGGTACCTTTACTTTACTGAAATCACACACTTAATTTAGTAACGTTAAATGTTAACGTGATAACATTAAACCAAGTATCCTAAGAATTAAATGTTATATATGCCTAAACTGCAATTACAAATACATTTTTGTGGAGGGGGTATGACCTTGAGCTTTATTTTAAGAGGGTTTACAAAACTGTGGCATTTACTGTTTAGGAATCACAGGCATATTAAGCAGAGTACCTCCATTTTCAGGGGCTCAATAGTATTTGGGCAGTTGATTGATGAAGAGTTAATTGACCAACAACACAAATCTACAAGACACTGAAATCTTAGGTATAGCTAAATTTACAGTTTGGTACATTCTTAAAAAGGAAAAGAGCAATGGTGAGCTCAATAATACGGAAAAGCCTGGAGGACCACAGAGCCCAGCTAAAAGGACAATCAAGAGACGCCTTCATGGATGTGAATATAGCAGGTTTACAAGAAGATGCACACCAGTGATAACATTCGAAAACAGGAAAGCCAGATTAGACTTTGACAGAAAACATCTAAAAAAGCCTCCCATGTTCTGGAATCAGATTCTTTGACCTGACAAAACCAAGCTTAACTTGTAACAGAATGGTAGGGAGGCTTCAGGCAGCCAGCAAAGGATTTAAAAACAAATATTAAAGATTATGGTTATATTTACAATTATGTCACTTTGCTCAAATACCATCGAGCTCCTGAAAATGGAGGTAATCTAATTAATTAAAATAGCTGTAATATAACTGGCAATTTTTTTTGTGAAACCTCTTAAAGTAGTGTCAGTAACATCTTGATTGGTTTATATCAAATATACTATGATGGTGTATAAAGCCAAAGTCAGATACTGTTCACATTCTTCTGGATCTAACTGGAACTGCAACCGGATTAGGGTTTAGGATCGGGGAAAGATTGTCAGCTGGGTTAATAATAAACAGTCATCTCACACACAAGGTCTGCATTTTAATTTAAATACAACTCAGATATGTCTTTAACCCTAACCAAAGTCCTTTTAATGCCTAAACCCAACCTCTCCCAAGACTTGGGTCTGCAGCTTCTCAGTCCTGTACATTATATACCCAGATGGCATCCTGCTCCACTCAAACCTTGTTTGTTTTGTGTGGGGTTGGGCATGTTTAAGTCTCATAGTTTGAGCTACAGAAGCACAATTGCAGATGGTCCTTGCATTATGTTCAGATTGGCAGTTTAATTCTTTTGGTGACTACTCGGAGCACAGGACCACAGGTGAGGGTTGGATCGTAGAGAGCTTTGCCTTGTGGCTCAGCTCTCTCTTCACCAGAACATGCTGGCACAATGTCTGCATTACTGCTGATGCAGTAATCTGCCTGTCAATCTCACGCTCCACTTTACTCTTACAAGACCTCAACATACTTAAACTCCTTCAAGTGTTTATAAAGGTTTCTTGTGTTTTTTTAATTTTGAAACATGATGGTGGTTTTTAAGGCTTATGGTCTATGAAAGCTAATGACTATTGTGAGCATGAAGAATGATTGAAGCACCTTTTGCAATTAATCATTGGATAAATTTTTTAAGTGTATGTGTATATATGTATAAGTTTATAAGCGTAGGTTAATCTGCTTTTTAATTTATGTAACAACAATTACGACAGAAGGGGTTTAGGATTTGGTCCTTAGTATTCATAGAAGATTATATTTAAGTGCATTACAGTGTATTTGTAGGTTTTTACTGCTGTGTTCAAAGACACAGAGCCAACACGACCACTTAATAGCCAGTGTCCTCACTCCTCCAACACCAGAGCCCTCGTGCAGTAAAGATTAGAGAAGAAGAACTAAGAGGAGCAACAAGACATCCATTAAAAACATGAAAAAGAATGACGGGATGTGCATGTCAGTGAGAGTTCTCTCCTTTGACTAGGCTGCAGGGAGCCTGAGGCTGTTTCAGTATGTTGCACAAGTGAGCGTGTAACATCTGTCACTTTGTCACAGCCACAATGACATATCAGGTACCTAATATAGATGTATAGATCTAGATAGTACTACTGATTTGAACTTGAATTGAATAAGGGATAAAACCACATATATACTTGGTTGTCCTTACTCCTGTATATTCATTAGAGATTGAATTTTTCTAGAGGGATATTTTTAGTGTTGAGACTGTTCATGCGTCTAAAAATGAGGAACAGTACTGTTTCTGAGATGTTTAGCTTCTGTAAGCAGCTAAGCTCCTCGTGTATCCTCGTGAACATACTGAGTCCTGAAGAATTACTGTGGCATTAATGGCTTGTTCAGGCACAGCTGTCATTTAATCATGACTTAAACAGTCGTTCATTTAATTACAGTCACTCAGTCAAGTTATTCAGAGCAACATCCTGAGACACAGTAGAGTAAAACCTCTGTCCTATAACAAGTCAAAATCAATTAAAATTAAATCCCCTCTTTCAGTGATAATGGTAAACAAGTATGTACAGTATGATATTGTAATGGAACAGTAACAACACCAGCTGAGAGATTAATTGGTGCCAATGCACTAGACTGGTGCAGTTTTTATCTGGGTTTTTTTAGGTTATTGTAGAAAATAGAGAACACACAGTCATGACTATCTGGAGAATGACATTCAGAGCAGCCCAGTCCCAGTAGTGTCACTTTGGTCTACAATAAAATACATATTAAACCATTTCAAGTCAAGAAAGTTTTTATTTTTTTCCATGTTTAAATGTAAAGAAAAATCTGCTCTCTACTGGAGTTCACAGCCTTTTGTCCAGCTAATGGTGATTAGCAAATAAATAAATAAACAATGTGAAGTCCACAAACATGTTTGGCCTCATGTCAGAAAAAAACAAATCCGTTTACTGGTATAGCCCTACAGGACTACTGGGGACAAATGTATAAAATGTATTTAGCATCTTTAGTATGCATAAAGCAACAACAAGAATATTACACATTTAAACCTTACTGAGTAGTAAATGCTGCTGTGGAGATGTTTTTAATGTCACAGAGGTTGATTGGTTTAAAAAGCCAACTGTGTGGTCGGGAACTTGCTAAGATGTCTATGTATGAGCATCCTGCTCTAACTGCACTGATGCTGATTGTTACATGTTACCAGTGTAATTATCCTTCACTGTCAAATATAATAAATGCTGTCCATTAGCTATGAGTGTTTTAAGGGTGGGGTGGGTTCACTTTAAACAAATATCTTAAACACATCTGTATGCAGCACATTTTATCCAGACACTGTATATTATGTTTAGTTTCAGCATCTTAAACAATTAACTTTATCCACTGTGTTCTGTGTCTTAATGCAGGAAAATAATGGAAGGAAGTTAATTTCTGTGTTAGCAGTTATTATCTTGGCAACAACAACTTTCCTTGGGTTCATATATTAAAAAAACAGTGTTGGCATGAAATAATTATAATAACACATACTTGTCATCATGATGAATGAGACTAACAACACACAGGTTACTGAAGGTTAGTGAAGAAAATTACTATTTAACTACAACTAATAAACACATACTGTTTGTTTGTTTATAGTCAGTAGTTGTTTATGTTGCCAATATGTGAGGAGTATTTTTATTTAACCAACTCTCTGTCTGCCTTTTATTTTGTGACTGCATCATGTCTTCTCTTTGGAAAGTAATAATTTTAATTGGCTACTTGTCTTTTCTGTCATTTTCATACAGTCAGTGAGACATCTCATCTCATCTCTTTTCACTGTGCTTTTACAACTGGTATTTACCAGGAAATAAAAATGGCATAAGGGTCTGTGTGTACTACCAAAAGAGAAAATGCTGTAGTGGTTTCTTGAGTTGTTCTAAACAGTCTACTACAGACTACTAAAGCCCAGCATGAAGGAAATAGATGCATGAAGGAGATAGATGCAAAAAAGTTAGAGGAGATGCATAGTTGGATGAGGGTCATGTACTGCACATGACTGACAGGTGAAGGTTTGCAAAACATTCCTGTCTGGCCTATACTGTAGCATCTTATTTCACAAGTGTAGTTATCATGACTCAATCACACATCATCGATATGCAGTCAACAAAAAATAAAACACAAAGAAGTACATGTTAATTTACAAGTCTATACACACTGAGTTCTGCTGAAGTTAAAGGAAACAGAGGCTGTAAAAACATATCCATACTGTAGAAAATGGTTGGTGGACATGTAAAATGGGATTCGGAAAGAGTAGCATGATCCTTTAATACTCCAGTTACTCACTAAAAAGTGATGTTGATGTTTCTGTTTACATCGGTTTAGTTTGTTGGCATCCCTTCATGAGCATCTCGATCCTCTGCATGTCCAGGCATCCCATGCTGTAGTATGTTTCATATTGTAAAGAATGTGGCTGTAACTCATATTGACAGGCCGTCAGATTGAATCGTAGCCGCTGCTTGATAGTTCTGTATAATGTATGCAGCTAATGAACAAAGTGATGCAGCAGAGTCAATATCACAGGCTCTTAACCTTTACAGATTATGACACCCAAAATAAATGGAGTGATTCCCCAATCAGAATAGGCACATGCATACAAACACACACACACACACACACACACACACAATTTCTATTTCTGAAGTAATTTCAAACAATGTAATGAAACATGAAACAATGTATTGTATATTTTGTTTGGGCTAATGTTTTCTTTAACATCTTTATCTAACTCTACTTCAGGTAGTATATCTTATCTTATATTACTTTAGTCGATTCCCCGACAGCCAGAAGCACTTAATCAAAAATGCAACTCAAAAAAACTCCATCACTGTTGTAGTGTTAGAATTAGATGTTAGAAAGAAACATTGAGTTTGTTGTAGATTTTTTATTAAATCTTAAAAAAATATTGGTGTAATGATACCTACTCTTGGCATTCAGACTGAAAGCAGACAGTCTGTGTGGGCACAAATTTTTGGGCTGTATGTGCATGCACATAGAGAGATTTTAGGCTACATAAATCATTTTTTAATCTTCCTATGTTGATGCTTTACATTTGCACAGATGCACAGATTTAACTGAACTGTGAGTCCTGCATGTAAAGTATAACAACAGTGAAATTTGTCTGACAGATCACATAGTTTCCTCAAAAGCTGCATTGATACAGTATGTTCCTTTCAGTTGGGCTTATCCCAGATCTTCTCCATAAATGTCCAACAAATCTGAAACTCTCTCTTCTCTCATCTGTTGTCTCTTATTTATTGATTTGGTATTTTTTACGGGACTGTGAGATGCAAAGTCACTTGAATTTGGGCGTGAACAGCATATAATGTGTATACAGCCTTAGAGCTCCAGTTAGTCTAGTATGGTGGCTAAGACTGACCAGGTGACTTTCTGTGTGAAAACAACATTGCTAATCAGTGGTGTACATAAAAGACTAGCAACCAATACCTACAACAATAAAACAACAATTTAAGCTGAGTAACACATGCAGCTAAATCCAGGCAAGCAAGGTAAAAACAATATTAGCACATCAGATATTCCACACACAGCTATATGGACAGTTCAATTATAAGAAAATCACAGAGGTAGAAGGCTGTGTGCATTTCAATCACCCTTTTGGAAGAAGAAGACCATTTCAATGTCTTTCATGGTGGTGAAGTGGACAATGTCATAGAATTAGTCCTACCAGGTAGTGGCTAGTTGGTATTTGGTTATTGTATTAACGTTAAGTTTCCTTGTTAAAAGTCAAAATGCCTGCTTTTTTCTCTCCATACGCAGTTCTTGTATTGGCGTTGGCCATAACATTAATTAGTTGTTGCTGTAGAGTCAGTTAGGGTGATAACATAATTTGATTACTTGCCTCCTCTTGGACGTGATACTAGTGATAGGAGTGCAGTATCATGTTTCACCACACATTCACTTCAGAGCACACAGAAGGGCACTGTTTCACTCATCCTAATATGCACAGTTAGAAATGGGGAGATATGACAGCCGGCACTAGAACAGAATAATAACCGAAACTGATACAGGGAGTGTTTTTTATTAAAATGACAACTACGATACAGTTTGAAAAAAAAGTGGGGAGGCCTGGCTTCCCTTGGCTTCCAGGAAAAAAATGCAAAAATGCTACTGGTGCTAACCACAACGAAACTGTGTTGGTTCTCTTCGTGTTTGTATGGGTTTTCTCCGTGTACTCCAGCTTCCACCACAGCCCAAAAACATGCAGTTGGGTTGACTGGTGACTCTAAATTGCCCATAGGTGTGTGTCTGGATGCAGTAGTTGTCTGTCAAAAAATAGGGCAGCAATGAACTCCCCTTTCACCCAGCTGTGTAATGAAAATAGTAGAAAACTAATGGTATATTTCTGTATGTGTGCAGCCTAGTTATGTGTAAAGTATGTGGCACGGTATTTGGACCTCTCCAAAAGAATTCTACCTGGGGAAATCATGTTTCTCTAATCCTCTACCCCAATTAGGGAAACCAGAGCTGTTTTCACATTTGCACTTCAGAATATTTCCGGACTGGCTATCAGGTCTGGACTTTGTACAGAGTTGCATTTTCACGCATGCAGCACCCAACCAGACTGTCTGTTTAAAATGCTCATTAGAAATTTACCTTGATTTTGGTGAGGGGTGGTCCCTGGGTAGAGCGTAGAGGAGGCATGACGTGACACAAAAAGTACATCGTGGAAATCAATTGTGCTTTGTTTACAGTGTGTCGAAGCAGAGCCAAACATTAGATGATTAGAAACTAAGCATTATTTGTATAACCCTGCTTTCCTGATGGAGAGAAGCGTGATTCAAGAGAAAGCGTGGTCAATATTTCCTATATTTTCTGGTGTTGTGCTGAGCTCATTCAACAAGTGAACAAGTTTGTTTAATATCTGTATCAACTGATTTGGATGTTTGCATTCTCGAATGCGGCTCCCCCTGGGTAAAATCAGGAGAAAGTCAGGATTCCAGTGCATTTGTGAAAGCGTTAACCATTTAAATGACGGTTTATCCACAGAAGCTGACAGTAACCTTGTTACCCGAGTGCATGTAAACACACTGTATGGGCCATCACTGTGACAAAGTAGTGACCTGCGTTTACGCCCCCGCTCCAGTGCTCTCACTACCCTAAGGAAAGGGCAGTTGGGATAATGAATATGTTTATATGATAACATATGTCTCACACTGTATGTTGTCACCAGTAATGGTGGTGTAGAGCTCAATTTGCTAAACTAAAAATACCTGCAAGCATGACTTGCGTTGAAGTGCTTTTGAGATGACAAGTAGAAAAAGAAAACTTGCAGTATCACAATTAATTGCTCCAAAGATTTTAAGTAATTTCCTAATTTCTCTATAGAAATACTCAATAATAAATTAATTTCTCCTAATGTGTGTTTTTTGTGGAAAAGGTGGGTGCAGGGAATCAGGTGAATGGGAAAGGGTGGAAAATCTTGTGTGTAGCATGTAGTGAATGGCTCAGAAATGTCTGTAATGATTCTTAGTTATCCAGGTCAAGTTGTCTGATTATCAAGTCATAGCATCAACAATTCAGACGTCCAGATGCTACAACACAAGCAATTATATAATATAGGGAAGAGGGCAGTCTCAAAATTAGGATCTTGATCTTTGATTGCTGGGCACCCAAAAGGCTGCACCATGTGTGTCCATGATGATCTAATGATAGCTTCAGCTATTTGATGGTCCAAGTAAAAGAAGCATAACAAACAAATCAGCAGCAACCAAAAATACCCCTGTACTAGAAGACTAGGGGTCTGCAAGCCGATCCAAGGATTTAAAAAAAATTCAAAATAGGGTCATTTTGAAATTGATGGAAGCAAAACGACTCTTAAAAAGTTGGAACAGGGATATGTTTACACGGTGTAGCATCCTCACTCTGAACAGATTTGAAAACACTGCTGCCATTTTCCACCATCCCTCTGTACGCATGACTGTGTTGTCAGGTCAGAAATGTTTGAATTAGACCAGATTTCATAACCACTTTAGGCAGAAAACCAGGAAATTGCAAGCAGTATTATCACTTTATATATTATTTTTATATATTTTTGTTCTTTTTAGATAATATATGGGTTTATGAGATTCCCAAACAAATCATTGGATTCTGCTTTTATGTAGATTTTACTGCGGCTGTACATGAAATGTAGTCTAAAATTGAAAGATGCCATTCCACACAGCTTTGAGCTCTTTATTCTATCTTGCAACATATAGAGAGAATAATAGACAACATTAGAACAGTTTTGCTTGGACTGTGAACGAGTCAAAAATAAATGTGAGTGTCATCCTCTCTGGTCTTTTCATTGCGTCGTGAACATAGAAAAACTTAGAGTGACTGCCACCAAGACAGATAAAGAGTTAGACAGTGAAACAGACAGAGGGAGGAAAAATACGACACTAAACAGAAACTGTGTTTGTTAATCTAATAATGATGACTGAGAGACTCTGTGTGTGTGTGTGTGTGTGTGTGTGTGTGTGTGTGTGTGTGTGTGTGTGTGGTTTTTATGGTTTAACATGCAAGATCTGTCCATGCGAGCGCACAAGTGCAGGTGCAGAGTATAATATGTAGGTGTAACGTGACTAACAAGATGATGTTCAAGGCCTCCAACTGTGGATAATCCTCTAATGAATTCATCACATAATTACAGATAATTAGACTCATGTTT
This sequence comes from Helostoma temminkii, assembly GCA_900302695.1. Lineage (NCBI taxonomy): Eukaryota > Metazoa > Chordata > Actinopteri > Anabantiformes > Helostomatidae > Helostoma > Helostoma temminkii. The sequence continues at coordinate 81,951 of OMLM01002822.1, forward strand.
TGGTCAAAAGTAAACTGACTTAAGTAGCCATTTCCTCTGGTGCGATCCATGATGGTAGTCATATGTAATAATAATCACTATTTCCTGTGAGCTCCTTCTAGCATGGCAGAGCTAGAGGGTGGCCAGGGCTAAAATGTGGTCACCACATGCCACTATATTCAGGTCACTCATGTACTTTGCTTCTTTTCACTGCTATTGGAAGCTAAAGCACTCATAATTAATGCTTTCTGTGTCATTCAAGCTTTATAACTGATACAACTTTTGCTGCAGAACAGCAGATAATTTTCTCATAGTGCAGTGTGCTTATTTGTTACATGATATGAATACTTCACCTTACAGCAACAGTTGTTATGAAAGTTTGGAACAGCCAAATTAATTTCAGCTGAATGGGTCTAAGATCTATTAGATGAAAGTTAAAACTCCCAACAGCAGAAATCAATGTACAAGATGTGAAATTAATAATATAATTTTAAAAAACCAATACAAGTAAACAAATCATGTGATAACCAAACAATACAATACACCTTCAGTGACAGGCTGCTCTGCATTTTAGACAGACTGATTGCATATCTATATTAATATTTGTATTGGCATTAAATTCCATTGATTTTGCAATATATTATAGTTTTGTTTCATTCCAGGACTTAGTTTTACTTTTATTATATTTTTTGCCCAGCTGCTGTAATTCCCGACTTTCACTCTCTAGGGATCAATGAAGTGTTATTGTACATAAAATGGCATCGTTTCTCTGTTATTGCCTGCACATTCTCATTTTTTACTCTAGATACGCACTTTTGGCCAGAGGCAAACATTTTAATTTAACTCCTGCGCAGTAACAAATCATGCAGAAAAAAACACATACATATTTGTGGCCACCCCTATAAAAGTTGCCTGTTTTTAAAGATTCATCAGCACAACCAGAACAGCATTTCACTCAAGCTAATCTGTCCCTCCCGGCATTTCAAACATCAAAACAAAGCATTCATTTTTTTTTAACTCTTATCTCTTTGGAACAGGTTCCTAAATGCGGGTTTAAAGGTTTTAAAAAAACAGAGAAAACAACCCTTAAAATAGTCTCCGAAACAAAATCAGACTTGAGGTTGTGTTCTTTGTTTGGGTAAAGGTCACCAGCAGAGGACTACAGAGGCTTTGCCATGAGCAAGCTGCTGGCATCACAGACAGCAACTGTAGAGCTCAGCAACCCTTTGATGACTCATCCTAATAATGTTACTCCCTAAAAGCACAGGATTGTTAATTTATGTACATATTTTACAGGTCATTTGATTAGAAATGCTTATTTACTTTTTTATTTTGGGGTTGAAACTTTTGACTTTTACTGATTACAGCTGGTGTGCCACTTTTCCTTCTACAGCATGAGGGGCAGATTAGTCTTAAACAAGAACTTCAGCTTTCTACCTTCATCAATAATGTTAGAAGGGTCTCTTATTCTCCACCCTGGTGTAAGCTACAAAGAGAAATGTAGATGCAGGAGCCAGGAGAGGGGAGCTGAGGTCGGTCGATTCCCCAGAACTGGGATGGATTTGAGGAACGGATTGTTCACTAAAATAGGCTGCTTTTTCAAAAAGGCAAGAGCTTTTGTCAGCTGGCCCAGGGTCAGATTCTGCTTCTCCCTCCTCCAGACTTTCATCAAAACACTTCTAGTTCTTCTCTTTCATGCAGTTCCATCATCCACACAGATTGATATTTCTACCGGCCTATTGCATGAGACCTGAGCAGAAATAGTCAAGCATGTCATACAGAGAAGCTGAAGAGGAGAGTGCTGTCAGCAGGGGCTTAAGCTCAGTTTCTTAACTGAAAGGAATCACAAACCTGTCATGAGAGCCAATTCCTTCCATGTCTGCACTAAAAGACAATCTGCAAGAGCATCTCCTATCACCACTGTACCCAATCAGGAATGACAAAAAATGACAACCATGTGATAATATTGACAATATTTCCAAGATAAATCCCAACAATAGCTGTAGGTCTGGTCAGAGTAAGTATTTAGTTGTTCACAGTGGGTAATACGATGTTAGTGCTAAGCCTTTTTTATGCATTTTTCTCATGTCTAATAAAAACTTCCTTCATCCTTCTACTACTACTGCTACTGCTGCTAAAGAGCTAGTGTACAGCTAGTATGTATGTGCTGGATGCTGAATGCTAACACCTTAAGGGGACTGAGAATGTCTGACACAAATTTTATGGGAATCTATTATGGATGCAATGGTTCTGAAAATTAGACAGAAATCATGACACCTGGCCACTATCTTATGATGCAGCTGCAGAAGATAAGACCTCCCTCCCCGAACTGCTGCCAAATTGATGCAGACGTCCCACTTCTCTCGCAATGGAGCCTCTTGCACATTACTAGCAGCTTCTTAAGGCCTGTATATTTTATACAATACAAAAAACAAAAACTCACATATTAACCAACCAAAGGCTTAATAAACAAATACATAAATAAACATTTGCACCAAACTGCAGATTTGGAGAATTCTCACACCATGGTGGTGCTAAAGGGCATTGCTAAAGTAATCTATGACGGTTTAGCGTGGACCAAAGCAGTGGGCTGAACAACACTGTCTCACCCAGAGTAATGCTCCTAAAATAATGCAACTAAACCATGTAGAAGGAGTCGGAGTTAGTACTTGAATTACTGAAACCACTGAGCCACATCTACCTGGAATTAATGTATTTCTTTTCGTACATACAGTATATATAGAACCTAGTGTTACACACCCCCTGTTGTGTGAAACACCCTCCTGATTATCATACAAACACTATCCACACAATTAAAAACGTCCACTCATGTCTCACCTGTATCTGATGTAAACAAAGAAAATACCATCTGTTAGTGTGTATCTTATTTCTTCGGTATATATCAGAGAGTTGCCACATGTGGGTTGGGTGCAAAAGCCTCTGTGAATGTGTGGGAATTCGCTTGAAAATACAAAGTTAACTATTTACTATTTTTAACTATGCATTATTCAAGCTTAAACAAAACATTTTTGCACGGTGTCAGTGCCTCAAGAAGAAAATGATGTTCAAGTGTGAAACAGAGGCTCCTCTTGAGAAGAGACAGGACTTTGGCACTCCTCAGTACACTCAAACGAGTCCACAAGTGGCCACAGAGGAAAACCTAGTGTCACAAATTGTGGAGGAGTGTTGGACAGCACACTGTCTGGAGGACAGATGCAAAGTCATCCAGCCATCACTTACTTCAGTTAGCTCATCGGCCACACGGAAAAACCAGCATAGCTCGTCAGGAGAATAACAATCTGAGCAGCCTGGACATGTACAGTTATACTGTATCTGTACGAGATGACATGTAAGACTAGTGTATGTTTTTCTGTGGAGTGGTACATACAGTAAATGTCATAAGGCTGACAGCAGACATTCACTGCCTGACAATGCTGTTAATCAACAATATCACGCTAGACTACCTGAAATATTGTGTAAAGAAAATAAAGATTTCAGGTAGAACTCAATCAAGAAAAAGGAAATTATTCTTAGAGGTTAGTCATGCTTGTTTAATAAAAATGTTCCCATAAAAGAATTAAATGGTGTTTCCCAGTGGGTACTTCAGTCATGCTGGTGTCTCTCATACACAGGCTAATGAGAACGGGGGAGAAGTGCAAGTGGGGTGGAGTGTGGGCTAGCACTTGGATGAGGCTAACGAAGAGATCTGAGAACCCCCAGAATGCTTACAGGTCGTGCTTTGAATAATAAAGGCCGATATGCAGATGTGGCTGCACGGCTGGCACAGAATGAACTAATGAGGACTTGTAAATGTATTCATGTATCCGCTCTCCACAAACACCTGAAAACATTAGTAAATGACTTGTCTCACTTCAGCTTGGATAATTATAATTCTTTTAGCGTAGCTGACATTTGAATCCGATTTGGAAAATCAGATTCGAGAAGTAAAAAAAACAAAACATAAAAAGGTGTCATTCAATGACAGCGGGATGCCCTCTCACCAGTGACTTTGCCTCTGAATCACACGAATGGCTCCGTGACACATAAAGTCAGTCAAAGTGGTATCACAAGAAAGACATTCAATGCCAAAGTCTGGCTCTTCCATTAAAGGAGCCACAGAAGTGAACAGAATTCATCCTCTGGGAACTACGAATAACTGCACTGCTTGTGCTCACATTTCAACACAGTCTGCCAGTAAGTTCTTTCAGTCTGTGCTAGTTATTAGTGTTAAATGAAGCTACAGTTGAATGGCAAGAAGGAAGCTAAGCAGAAACTTTGTTGACATTTCCTTCCTGTTTTTACCCCATGTTACTGAGACAAAACACGACAGACAGACAGACAGAAGTGATGCCTGATGCAGCTTCTTTCTGCTTGTGCAAGCTCGACATGCATCAGCATTTGACCAGCTAGTGGCAAAACTGCAACTTCCTGTGTCCCCCAGTGATGATTATACTGTACTACTGTGGCTATACTGTGTGGTCAACACTACACATACAACACTCTGGTCTAGCTCGTGGGGTTGGGTGGACTCGACCTCCAGTGACTCCTGTCTGCCAATCCCTCTTCAGTACTCGACATTTCTCAGCTTCCTTCTTGTTGTTCTGACTGGGACTGTCACAACTCGAGTCTCCTTCCTCTTCTGGGACTACATTTTCCTCTTATCAGCAGCTAATCCAACTGAGGGTAAAGTACAGCCATGTTGACTAAACACATGTAAAGACACAGTCTGACCATCATAGCAAAGAGAAACAGCCTTACTCTTTACAGCTGGACTTGACCTTTTCAGGGCTCATCCCAACTACTCTTCCCTTTCCAACCAGCTCCCACGTGGATTACCCATGAGAGGAGTCTAGCTGCAAGCCGCCATTCACTGTCATGAATTCTTTGAAATCCTCAAGCATACCAGAATTCTACAGCCTTCATGGAAAATATTAATTTGAATGCATTTATATAACATTGGAGCTATTTATGCCTTAGAGAACACATCACATTACAATGTGCCTGCACTATTCACACAACTGTCAGACCCTGACGGTGACGGAGCTGCCATGTAAGGGGTTCTGGCCTGGCCTTCAGGACCAGTTATTTTAACTCACTGACATTTCAGCTCATTTTTGAAATCATGAAAAATGTACACACATAGTTGTATTTCTATGCTTGTGAAGACTCTACATAAAAATAACCACTTCCTTAGCCCATTAGTCTAACCCTAACTAAAACCTAACTTTAACCTCAACCCTAAAACCAAGTCCTAACCACGAAAGTGCTCAGATGTGGTGAGGACTGGCTAAAATGTCTGCATAACACACATACACCCACTTTACTTTAGCGTTTGTTTTGAATGCATTTTCATAACGTATGCAAAATACTAAACAAAAACCGTAATGACACTGAACTGTAAATTTTCAGCTGCATTTTATTTTTACACTTTACATAGTGAAGTCGAGACCTTACAGAATTATAGAGCAGAACCCAACAAATCAACTTGGAGCAAACCCTAGGTGACAGTGTGGAGGAAATGGAAGAACCAGGCAGAACCAGGCAGGGTGGTGCAGGGCCACCTGTGCTGAGTGGAAAGCAACACAAACATCAAATTTCAATTTGATTTATTTTTCTGCAGGTACATTAGTTTTCTCCAGGGAGCATGAATTTTTCATTCAGGTACTGTATTATGACTAGTGCAACACCTGTGTGGGCAGACACAAAAACAAATGTGTAATATAATTTCATCTCTAATGACCATGTAGGCAGTTAGTAATGTACTGTGATTTCAGCACTTCATACGTGACTCTGTTCTGTATCACGATGCAAGTCACCAGGTAACAGGCATTCACAAATGTTAAATATTACACAGGGTATAATAGATTAAAATTAAACTACATAGTGAACCTTTGTGTACCTGTAAAAATAATAATACTTATAATAATAATAAACTTGTATAGCCTTCACAGGCTAGGCTCTGTTAGACATTCTCAGGTCCGCAGCCCAGAAAACCCCCACAGAGGTGTTTAAATCTCGTCCAAAAACTATTCAAGCCTCTTTTGATGGTGATGAAAATAGAACTTTTTGCACAAAAGCATTTTAGCATGCCATCAGTGCCTCCTATATTTCCTTAACACTGTGAGAGGAATTCTAATTTCAGTTATGCTGAAGGTCATTCTAATTATTTCCATGTATCCATTTTCTCTTGCCAAACAAATGCTCTTTAATTGATCCAGGTTTGTTAACTCTACTTCATCTATTTCTCGGACAAAACTAGGTGATGGAAAATGGTGCTTAGTAAGAAAGTATTGTACATTTACTTATTTAAGCACTGTACACTGTGCACGGTGGTGTAGTGGTAGTGCTGTTGCCTCCCAGCAAGAATGACTGTGTGGTGGCTTTTCTCCAGGTTCTCCGGCTTCCTCACAAAGTCCAAAGACATGCAATTGGGTTAATTGGTGACTCTAAATTTCCCACAGGTGTGTGTGAATGGTTGTCAGTTTCTATGTGTCAGCCCTGTGATTGCAATACGACCTGTCCGGGGTGTACCCTGCCTCTCGCCCACTGACAACTGGGACTGGCTCCAGAACCCCCACGACTCTTAAGAGGAAAAGCCATTAAGATAATAGATGGTTAGATGGAAGTACTGTACATATAGGATGATTACAAGTACAGTAAAACTTGAGGTATTTATTTCAATACAGAAACCACATTTATGAGGCACATGAAAAAAATCTGGACTAGACAATAATAGTAACAACAGCATCAAGTTCACTAGAGTTTATAAATTACTGCAACTAACTCTCAGTCATTTTAGAGTGTATATATATTTTGGGTTTTTTTTAGGCTTTTGCTTGGGTATTGAGTTTATGTGTAACTTTCCAACAATCACTGTTGGCTCATTCTGCACCTCTGACATAAAATGACAAGACTGACTATGTTGATGCATAGAAACAACACTTAAAAACAACAACAACAACAAAAGTGAAATATGTTTTAGACTGATGAAAAAAATACTTCAAGGTGAATACTGCAGGCAGAAGCACTGCTTTTATTGTTCACCCTCCCTCCTGATTAGACAGACTGATTCCTAGAAGCAGCCTCAGTACATTAGTCATTAGTGAAATGATGCGATGTGTTTGTCAGATGTCACATGTACAGCTTTCACTGACTACTTGAAAAGAAATTAGGATTTTACAATATGGAATTCAAGCTGATGATTTTTATTTTTGGATAAAAGATTTAAGGTTTATTTAATAGATAAGAACTGAAGAGGAATAATTGCTGCATGTGGTGCATCAGTCAACTGACTGTCCACATAGGCAGAATTTGCACAGTGTAGGCAGGTCTCAGAGCTGGGATACAAGAAAGGATGGACCAAAGACAGGCTTTGGCACAATCACAAGGCTGTATTTAAAGGGGTAGTCCAACAATTTAAAATTTCATGTGTAGCTTGGGGACCTGAGAGAAATACACATTAACAAAACTAAGATGCAGAGACATTCCAGTTTGGTCCAAGGTGGTGAACCGTCTGACATTTCCAGCCCCTACAGCCATACTGCCAAAACAAACAAAACAAAACACCCTCATGTTTTGAGTCTCTAGATCACAAACACAATTTAACATTTCCCATAATGCAACTGAATCATCTTTCCTTAGGATGCTGCCTACACCAGTGTCTTAACTTTTGTTCTGTATTGTGCAAGTTGGGTTAACTCTGCTGATAGAACAAAGACATGCAAGATGCAAAAATGGAAGAATGTCCCTTTAACAGTGTGACAGGGTTTTTACCTCTTGTACAGCTTTGGATGAACTAAACTAAAGACTGAAGCCCAATTTACTGTGTGGATAAATCTGCACAGCAGCTGCACCAGCAGGAATGTGAACTAGTACATAAAACAGTACATAAACAGAGTCTATCGACACAAAATGACACAGATGATGAGCAAATAATGACATATCCATCAGTCATCTCTGTTCTGTGTTAACTTGATGTGTTAGTCCAGCCTGCAACACAGTGCAAGCACACATTATAGTGGTTCCATGACAGTGGAGCTCCACAAACATGCTTTAAGAGCTTCCAGGAACTGGCAACTGATTCCACAGAGGAGGTGGCGGATGCTGTGCTAACACGACCTGTTTGTATCAGAAACACTACATCAGGTGCGGCTGCTACTCTTTTCTTACAGAGTAACATGAAAACTTGTCAGACATCAAATAAAGAGCTCTTCGCTCTCAGCACTGTGGATTCCACAGGGATCTCCAGCCTCAACACTCCAGACTGGAAAAACACACTTGGAGTCTCACATTATCAGTTGTCTTACATCTGAGTAAAACTATATTATGTAAAAGTATTTACATCAATCTCCTTTTTTAAAAAAAAAACAGCTCATTAAAGGCTTTAAAAAAATAGGACCAATGAAATGTAGCTGTTTTTCTGTTTTAATTATAGGCTCTCTTTTTGTGCAGCAGTAAAAAATATTACTCGTACATTTAATTAAACCCTAGCAGTGCTTTTCTCCTCTGTGCCAAGGTCATGCACAATTTCAGTTTTCAGCTGTCTTGAGAACCTGTCAATTTGTCTCCATGGCCACACAAAAGATGCGCTCAGAGTCGCTCCCCCTCTTCTGGGTTGCCTGTATCAAAGCTGCAAATTGTATGTAGCTTTACAGCGATGTAGTGATCTGATTCAATTGCCATGATGGCTGAAATCTTTCACAATATGCAGCAGGGAGCAGTAGTAGAGCACCAGCGCTCCCTGTTTATTCTGGGTTCTCTGAGTGTAGCTGTGCTCAACATAACCTGGGTGAATGATGTCCAGGCCCCCACGTAAAACTGTTTATTACATTTATTAAAGACACTAATATAGTCATAAAAACACATTAACCTGCGTGCATACGCACAGATGCGCACACACACACGCGCTCACAATGTTGATTTCTTTTTCCACAAGCCACGTTCAAGTGATTTCCCAGAGGGGCTGAAGGAGCTGGGAGCTGTTGACACGTCCTCTTTTTATCAGCAGCTGGGCCTCTGGTATGATTACCAAAGCCCACAAGAGCGGGAAGTGTTAAGAGGGTTTGAACCATCAGCACTTTCAGCATCAAATAGTAAGAAAGAGAAACAGAACTGATACTGGAGCTGCTAATTTACACCAAGCAAAACTGTTGTTTAAAACTCGCAAACATTGTCAGAATTACTCGAGACAATTGATCAATGCACTGTAGAAGCTGCAGTTCTTCAGGATTCCTTCTACTAATGAAGGAACATCTCTCATCTCTGTGTGCTCGCTGTTTATTTTTTATCCTTCCACATACTGTAACTGGCCGAGCAATAATTTTGCAACAAGATTCGAATGCACAGGTAAAACAGCAGCAGATGAAAGTCAACAATGTGATGTGCGAAATTAATCCGCTCCTAATCCGGGACTGTCTTAAACCAGCATGTGTCATATTTCAGACTGCAGTCATGAAGCTGTCTACAGAAAAAAAAGATGCGAACACTAGAAGGAAATTGCACTGCTCAACAACAATACTGATAAGGTCTCCACTTTGCTCAGCAGAGGTCACAGTGAAATGACAGCATGTGGACATCTAAATCATCATAACGTCTCAAAGTGAAACAGCTTACGCTTCTGTTGAAGAAACACTACACAGACTCACCTAACTCTTTTTCAGAGCAATGGATTAAAGTACCTGTGGACGGGGCAGAACGAGCACCACTTGAGGCTGAGACGAAGCCATTTGCTTTAATGAGACACGAAAGTCGCACTGAAAGCCATTGAAAAACAAATGCTGTTTATGTGGCTTTTAAAAAGAGGAAACTTGTTTGCTCTCAGCTGAAAAACACCATCTCACAAAACAGGCTTCAGCAAAATCCCAACTACACCACAGTCTGTACAGTCCAGGCACAACAGAAGATACGAACCTTCACATATCTGTTCATTTTTATTATTGGTTAATCAGTAATCAAATGTTAGAGCAGGGTGCTTTCCTGTCCACTGACTAATCAATTCATCATCTCAACACTAGCTTGACACCTGGAATCTCAGATATACACTAAACAAGCAGCACATTAATAGGGGGCACTTGGTTATCCAACACAGGCCCCTGATGGGATCCTAGACCCCAGGCTGTGAAGAACTACAGTTAAATCCTCAACAACTGTCCTGAGTACGATGTGTCAGCATCGTTTCATGACAGGTGCATGACACAGATAAATGGCACAGTACTGACGCGCATGCATTTCAGCGCAGGTTCCACTTGCGTGCAAAGTGCTCCAAATCCAGTGCAACAAACTGCAGCGGATTCAGCGTGTGTGTGTGTGTGTGTGTGTGTGAGAGCAGTTCAATGAGCAACAAGAAAAATACGTCGAGAAAACACGTGCAGCGAGATGCTTCTGCACCGCACAAGAGCGCGTCCAGATTTACTACCACACATGTACACAGAGGCGACAGAACGTGTGCTGGATGTGAGGAGATCTTAAAAGTTTCACCCACCTAAACGAGTCCTCGGGTGAGCTCGAGTCCCGCTTTGCGTTCCAGTCAAAGGGATCCGCGGGGATGTCCCGCTTAGAGCCTCTCTGACTGACTCTATTCGCAGCCGATTATTCACACACGGTGACGGGAACGCATCCGCACGGGTTCTTCTGTTGTAGCTGTGCGGTAGGATCAGCTGCTGACCTAAGATGTGTCCCGAGTTTCACGCCCTCTCTTCCGGAAAACGCGCACAGACCAGCCCACAGTAGCCACAGAGTGAAGACACCCAGCGGCTGAGCGAGTACACAGCCCACAGCTGGCTGTTGTTGCACCACTGCAGTGTGCAACGTGCAAGAAGCTGAGCAGCAGCAATGCTGGCCACAAACACTTTAACACACAATGAATGTCGCACGTCGACACACACAACCCCAACTTTTATTAATCAACACGGATCGAATCCTCTGGTCCTAAGATCCTCCCTGTTCCTGCACCATGACTAATGATGCCATCACCGAGCTACACCACAGTTCCCATTTACATCATCAAGTATAATTGGTACGTGCAGTGGATTAGATTATAGTTTTATAACCACTGATTCCACATGGGGAATCTCTGCCCTGCTCCTCCATTAGAGACTGGGTTTAATAGAAGGGGAATTTATGGAGCAAAAGGTGCAGTTAGCGCCTCTACTGGCCGTAGCCACATTTCTGTAACCGTTGGATGAAAGGCAATTCAAAGGATCGTCTCAGTAATTAGTGAAGACAAGCAGTCATTTCTGACTGCACAGGATCAGTGAACATGATGTAGGAAATGAATTCATCTCATATGGTCATCACAATCACTTCAGCGCCCACTGATACGTTTAAGCTTCATTTCTCGGTCCTATGCCTCACAGTTTGACCAAAATAAAACAGCCATCACATCGATAAACCTCTTCTTTATTTTAAAGAAATAAAACAAATGAAATTTTTATTTTTTTTATATTTTAGCTTGAATTTTTATAGCTGTGTCTTGAAATATACAAAAAGCTTAAATAGATGTTACACGTTTTTGTTAAAATCCCTTTTGTTGTCAGAACCTATAAATATGTAGTGGCCTGTACTGAGGTATTTGAAGTGAGTTATTGAATGATCTTCTG